>JBBPBX010019597.1:29003-40731 GCA_038048925.1 Garcialebias charrua | reverse complement strand
GAGTGTGATCCCCCTATAGTTGGAACACACCCTACGGTCCCCCTTTTTGAATAGGGGAACCACCACCCCAGTCTGCCAATCCAAATCGCTGTTCAACTTGAAGCAAATAAAATGTTTGTTGAAAAAAATATGCCCCCTTGAAATAATAGAATACCCCCCTTTGAATTGTTTCTGCAGCCGGGTCTGCCCACAGTATACTCCCCCAGAGAACGTCCCTTGGCGTCCCCCAAAAATCTCCCCCAAAGAACTCGGGTAGACGGAGGGAGGAACTGCAAGAATGGTAAAAAAAGGTAAAATTGAGCTTACTTATATAGTGCTTTCCAGCCCCCTATGAGGAGCCCCAAAGCACTTCACAGTACCAGCCATTCATCCACACATTCATACACCGGTAGCAGTAGACTGCCATGCAAGGCGCCATCCAGTCCTACCGGGAGCAACTTGGGGTTAAGTGTCTTGCCCAGGGACACAATGAGGTATGCAGTGACCGGGGATCGAACCTCGGACCTTCTAGTCCTAAGTCGGCTGCCCTGCCTTTACACCATCTCGGCCCCCTGGATGGCAGGCATGAGAAAACACAAGGACAAGAAACCAAAAACCAACAGGAACAGAGCCTGGGATAAACACTAAACACAGAAACTAAACCTACGAAAAAACACAAAGTACGGGGGGGGGGCGGGAGGACGTCCATAATGAAGAGCAGTCTCAGTGGGGCTGCCGGGAGGCCGCCCATCAAGAAGAGCGGTCTCAGGGGAGCGACTGGGAGGCCATACATCAAGAAGAGCAGTCTCAGGGGTATGGCCGGGAGGCTGTCCAGCACGAAGGGCCAGTTCAGGTGAGCAGCCGGGAGGTAGTCCATCACGAAGAGCAATGTAAGGAGGGCAGCCAGAAGGCCATCCAATGCCAAGGGCAAGTTCAGGTGGGTGGCCGGGAGGCTGTCCATCACTATGTAGCAGGTCCAGTGGGTGACCAACAACTAGTCACCCTGAGAGTCCATGACCGACCCGGACACAGAGGATGGAATGGGGAGACCCTTTCTTCAGCTGATGACCAGGCGACACACGGAACTGCAGCTGGTGACATGGGAGCCTGGAAAACTGCAGCTGGTGACACAGGGGGACTTAGGGAACTGTAGCTGGTGACACAGGGACCTGGGGAACTTCGGCTGGTGACACGGGAGCCTAGGGAACTGTAGCTGGAGACAGGGAGGCCTGGGGAGCTGCAGTTGGAGACACAGAGGCCTTGGGGGCTACAGTTGGAGACATGGGGAGTTGTGGAGTCACTGCAGCAGGCGACGTGGGAATCTGTGGAGCCTCTGCAACAGACAACGAGGAGGACAGTGGAGCCTCTGTAGCAGGTGACGAGGAGGATGGTGGAGCCTCTGCAGCAGGCGACGAGGAGACCTCAGAAGTTGCAGGCGACAACAAGACCTCAGTTGCTAAGGCAGAGTCTTCATCGGTAGAGTCTTTGTCAGCAGAGTCTTCATCGGCAGAGTCTGGAGCTGATGTGGAACACACTGGAGGCGAAGTTGAGGAACCCACCGGAGGCGAAGTAGAGGCACCCACCGGAGGCAAAGTTGAGGCATCGGCGGACCGGCGGGGACCCTCCGTGGACGTTGAGGCGTCGGCAGACTGGGGACCCTCCAAGGCTCGCTCGACAGGTGCACAAGGAGAGAGGGAGTCAGAGAGATCTTGATACTCTGCTTTCAGAGTCTTTAACAAGGCTAATATTTGGGCGAGGGATCTGTAGCAGGCTGGGTCTAGATGTGAGCAAGTTCTCCATAATGGAGTAGGTATCACATCTATACTGAGGGTCAGAGTTAATAGTAGTGGCAGCATCAAAAAGTCTT
Source organism: Garcialebias charrua (assembly GCA_038048925.1). Lineage (NCBI taxonomy): Eukaryota > Metazoa > Chordata > Actinopteri > Cyprinodontiformes > Rivulidae > Garcialebias > Garcialebias charrua. Next base: position 38,885 of record JBBPBX010019597.1, on the reverse strand, counting down.
TGAAGTTGCTAGAAAACTGGGACCATAATCTCGTTTCATCACATGTACCACATGTGGTGCAAATGACAATAAAGATTCTCTGACTCTGACTCTGCGAAAGTCTCCCCTGAGCTTTTGCAGAGCCCGTCTGACAGGCAGGCAGACAGGGGCTCTGGTACCCTCCCCCCTTTGAAATTCTCCCCCACTCTTCTAATAGTTTGGGGGGAGAAACTGAAGGAGGAAGGAGCTGGACCTTGGAAATGTCCATAATTTTTGTCCGTCGACTCCTCTGGCGGCGACGTGAACCGGAAACAGGGCCGGACCAGAACTCCTCTAGTCTATTTTCAGACCAGTTAATGAGTGGGTTATGTCTCTTTAGCCACGGATAACCCAGAATCAGTTGGGATTTGTAGAATCAAAAACAAAGAACTCACCCTGTTCAGGATGATTGCCAGAAACAATGAACTTGAACTTCATTGTTTTTTGTGAAATAGAGGAGATGGATGTCCAGTGAGGGCGGCCACAAAGATAGCAGGATTAAGTGCTATGGTAGGTATCTGTAGCTTCTCAGTCAGGTCCCTACTGCTCAGGTTCTGCTCCGCCCCAGAATCAACCAGAGCCTGGACTGGAAAATTGGTTGTGTTAATGCACAGGATAGCAGGTAAGAACAAATTATTGCCAGGAGAGAAATAAGAAATACCCACCAATATCCCCTGGTTTACTGGTGAGCTCTCTCTTTTAAACGTAGGCGACATGTAGCAGTAATATGGCCCGTCATACTACAGTAGAGGTACTCATTGTGGTTAATATGTCATTGGCGCTCTTCTAGGGAGAGTCTAGTTCTTCCAATCTGCATAGGTTCTGGATCCGATGGAGCAGTTACCTGTGTGAACCAAGCACTTCCGGTTTTGGGGTATGCAGGGGAACTGTAGTTCTCCAACATATTTTCATGAAAACAATTATCAATCCTAATAGCAAGCGTGATCATGTCATCTAAGCTTGCTGGTGCCTCTCTGGTGGCTATTTGGTCCTTTATTTGTTTATTTAAACCATTAATAAATGCACCTTTTAGCGCAACCTCACCCCAGTCGGAATCCTCTGCCAAAATGCGGAAGTGGGTGGCAAATTTGGTGACGGACCTGCTTCCTTGGCGTAGGCTGAACATAATTTTAGTAGCCTCCTCTTGTTGTAATGGATGATCAAACGCATGCCGAAACTCCTCGAGAAAGGTGGCAAAAGTTAAGGACTGCATGTCACGTTTCTGGAGGTAGGCACGAGCCCACTGAAGCTCTTCACCCTTAAGTGCTCTCACGATATAGGTTATGCGGGAGGCATCAGAGGTGTAGGTTAGCGGTGCATGGCAAAATGCTATGTTACATTGTAACAGAAAACCGCCACACGTGCTGGCGTCACCTTAAAAAAACTCAGAGGGTCGGCATCTGGTTCCCGGAGAGTTGGAACGTTCAGGGGGGCTGAAGAAGAGGTTGCCGGTTGGTGAGGAGGTTGAGAGGTCTCCGCCGTGGCCGTGGGTAAAATAGCCAACATTTGCTGTTGTAAGGAGAGAATCATGCCTCCGAGCTCCCAGAGGTTGTCTTGTGTTGTTTGTTGCTGTGAAAAAATACTTTGTAAAGTTTGGTCCTGACAGTCTATGCGTCTATTCTGTGCTTGGATAGACTGCTGAATCTGTCCCTCCCCAGTCTTGCCTTGGGGGCCAGTTTGACCAGGACATTCTGTCATATTTTTAGATAATTTGACCCCAAGTGGCTGACTGAGAAGAAGGAACAGAGTCAGGAGTTCAAAAGGAATAAATGTTTTTATTTTGCAGGTCTAAATCCTCCAGGCCGAAAAAAGAGAAGGCAGGGACAAGGTGAGTGTCCAGAATGGTCTTCAGAAAGCAACTGATCAATTTATGGTGATGTTCTTGTTCTTACTGCTGTGTTTTATCAAAGTCAAAGTCAAAGTCAAAGTCAACTTTATTGTCAGATCTGCAATATGTACAGTGCAGGACATACACAGGACCGAAATTGCGTTTCTCTCAGTCCCTCGGTGCAACAGTAAACATCTAAACATTGAAACACTGAAACATATAATAATAGACATAAGCATAAAAATAGTAAAACTAACACTGTCCTGTGTGTTTTTTTTTTTTTTTTTTGCATAGTGGTATAAAAAAAGAGTATAAAAAGTATAACTAAAATAAACTAAAGGTTTCTAGCATTGACATTTGCAAAGTGGCAAAGCAGCGAATGAGTCAATGTACACAGTATATGTATGAGGTAGTAGTTGATGTTGTTGTAGAGGCAAAAAGTGGCATATGCAGTAAGGCACATTGGGCATCCCTAAATAAGACCGTTCAGAGCACACTGTATATGTACCAGCAGTGGTGTAGATATTAAAGTAGTGTAAATAAATGTAAACAGTAGTAATTACATGTAAGCAGTAGTAATAAAAGTAAACAGTATTAATAAATGTAAACAGAGAATGTAAACAGTATTATGATTATAGGCAGTGATGTAATACAGACATTAGTGCAATTATGAGAAGTAGTGCAAACTGTATGAGCACATGACCGAGAGTTTAGTGAAAACCCGTTTGGTGACACAGAGTCTAGTGTTAAAAACTTTGTGTTGAGTGATAATATGTGAGAAAGTTTTAGTGTTAAGGCAGTTCAAATGGGAGGGGAGGCAGAGCAGGCAGAGTGTTTAGCATTCTGACTGCCTGATGAACAGAGCTGTCTCTCAGTCTGCTGGTTCGAGCCTGGAGACTCCTCAGTCTCCTTCCTGATGGCAGCAGTCTGAAGCAGCTGTGTAGTGGGTGTGTGGGATCACCTGCCATGCAGTGGGCTTTCCGAGTGAGGCGTTTGCTGTGTAAGTCCTGCAGTGAGGGCAAGGAGGTGCCCACGATCTTCTCAGCTGCTCTCACAATGCGCTGGAGGCTCTTGCGGCAGGATGCAGTACATGCACCAAACCACACAGTGATGCAGCTGGTCAGGACACTTTCTATGGCACCTCTGTAGAAGGTGCTCATGATGGGGGTTGAAGCTCCAGCCCTTTTCAGCTTGCGGAGAAAGTAGAGACGCTGGTGAGCCTTCTTTGCCAGTGCTGCAGTGTTCCTGCTCCAGGACAGGTCCTTTGAGACGTGCACTCCCAGGAACTTGGTGCTGTCTACTCTCTCCACTGCGGTGCTGTTGATGGTCAGAGGGGGATGTTGGGCATCCCTCTTCCTGAAGTCCACAACAATCTCCTTTGTCTTCTCCACGTTGAGAGTGAGATTGTTGTGTCCGCACCACAAGGCCAGGCGGCTCACCTCGTTCCTGTAGTCCGTCTCATCGTTGTTGCTGATGAGACCCACCACTGTTGTGTCGTCCGCAAACTTGATGAAGTGGTTGGAGCTGTACGATGGTGTGCAGTCGTGTGTTAGCAGGGTGAATAGAAGGGGGCTCAGCACACATCCTTGTGGGGCCCCTGTGTTCAATGTGATGGTGCTAGATGTGTTACTCCCGATCCGTACTGTCTGTGGTCTCCCGGTCAGGAAGTCTAGCAGCCAGTTACACATTGAGGTGTTCAGCCCCAGACTGTCCAGTTTAAGGATGAGCTGTTGGGGGATGATGGTGTTAAATGCCGAGCTGAAGTCGATGAACAACATTCTAACATAGGAGTCCTTCGTGTCCAGATGTGTGAGAGCTGTGTGAAGGGCAGAGGAGATGGCATCGTCGGTTGAGCGATTAGGTCGGTATGCAAATTGGAAGGGATCCAGGGAGTCAGGGAGGACAGATGTGATGCTTTTCATGACTAGCCGTTCAAAGCACTTCATCAGGATGGGGGTGAGTGCTACTGGGCGATAGTCATTGAGGCATGCGGGCGTTGCCTTCTTTGGGACAGGGATGATGGTGGTGGCTTTGAAACAGGTGGGGACGATGGCCTGGCTCAGTGAGATGTTAAAGATGTCCGTGAAGACCGCTGCGAGTTCCCGAGTATGTAGCTCAGTCCAGAGAGAAGAGGTCCAAAACAGTGAAGCGAGGTGTGTGTTGGTTGAGAGAGAGGAGCAGGATGTCTGAGGTAGAGAAGATTATCTCTGCAGGAGATCAAAAAACATTCTTCGGATACAAAAATGTTTCACACAGATTTGTGACTGGCCATACACTTTACCATAGCTTGATAATGTCCCGGTGCTACCTGGAGGCATGTCTGGCAGAGGTTCTTATACCCAGGTAGAGTAGTCCTCCAAACCAGGAACAGGTGGGGAGTGGTGGCTGATTAGGATTGGCTGCATCTGATTAGAGAGAGAATGGCTGGTGGATCTAGAACTCCTACAGGTGGTCTGTATGCTGGCCTCATTTATACCAGGCTTCAATTAGTCACTGCAGTCCAGACTGCTAATAATGACAGAACTTGCAAAAATTCAGACTTGGTTTAAAGTTAACACATTAACGTTGAATTTGGATAAAACTAGTTACATGATATTTGGTAATAAAGATAAATCAGTGGATGTACCATTTTAAATTGACGTATCTGAGATTCAGAGAGTTCATTAGGTGAGGTTCTTGGGCATCACCATTGATGATAAATTATCTTGGAAACAACATATAAGTTCAGTTAAAGCAAAATTATCTAAGTCTATTGCGATATTTTACAGAGTTAGAGATTTATTAAATGATAAGGCACTTTATTTGTTGTATAATACATTATTTGTGCCACACTTAATTTATGGTGTTAGCGTTTGGGGTACGGCGTGTAAATCAATTACAATGCCAATTTTTATATTGCAGAAGAGAGTTGTTAGAATTATCACCAGGAAGAATTTCCATCATCCGTCAAGCATTTTGTTTTATCAAATGAAACTGTTGAAGTTTTATGATTTAGCTGATTATAATATTTTGTTAGTTTTCTATAAAGCACAGAATAATGCATTTCTTTCAAATATTCAGAAGTATTTTGTTAGAAGAACGAGTAGTTACAATCTTAAGGGGACAAATGTATTTGTGAAGCCACATTTTAGGACTAGTTCGAGGGGAAGATCTCCCATAGTTCAAGGAATTGGGTTATGGAATGAATTGGAATCAGATATTAAAGTGGTTCAATCAATGGTTGTTTTCAAAAGAATGATTAAGTTTAAACGGGTAAAAACATGTATTTAAATGTGTTGGAATTTAGAAATTGTATGAGATACAGAAGGTAAAAATTAAAAATTAAGTTGTTCATTATCTTGGAAATCAAATGAGTTGGTTGTATGAAGTGTTTATTGGAGGTTAAAATTAAGTTATTTTGGAAATCAAATGAGTTGGTTGTATGAATTTTTTATTAGTCGAAGACCCCGAGGAGGGAAACATGTCAGGAGACAGAGGGAGAGGAGGAAAGTGAAGAATGTAGGACTGAGGGTTGCAACTCTAAATGTGGGGACAATGACAGGCAAAGGTAGAGAGCTGGCTGACATGATGCAGAGAAGGAAGGTAGATGTTTTATGTGTCCAAGAGACCAAGTGGAAGGGCAGCAAGGCTCGCAGCATTGGAGCAGGGTTCAAACTGTTTTACCATGGTGTGGATAGAAAGAGAAATGGAGTAGGGGTGGTCCTGAAGGAGGAGTTGGCAAAGAATGTAGTAGAGGTGAAGAGAGTGTCAGATAGGGTGATCAAAGTCAAAGTCAAAGTCAACTTTATTGTCAGAACTGCAATATGTACAGGACATACACAGGATTGAAATTGCGTTTCTCTCAGTCCCTCGGTGCAACAGTAACCATCTAAACACTAAACACTAAAACATTTAATAAACATAAGCATAAAATAGTAAAAGTGTAACACTGTCCTGAGTTTTTTCATAGTAGTATAAAAGTATGAAAATTTACACCAACACTGAAACACCAAACACCCCTAAAACACCAAACACCCAATGAACATAAGCATAAAATGAAATAATAAAAGTGTAATGTTGTCCTGATAGATGTGTCTGAAGGTAGAAGTAGAAGGTCTGATGCTAAACATATGTGGTTATGCTCCACAGGTTGGATGTGATGGGGAGGAGAAAGATACATTTTGGAAAGATTTGGATGAAGTGATAGAGAGTATTCCCAGGGAGGAAAGAGTGGTGATTGGAGCAGACCTGAATGGACATGTTGGTGAAGGAAACAGAGGGGATGAGGAAGTGATGGGTAGGTTTGGTGTCAAGGAAAGAAACCAGGAAGGACAGATGGTGGTGGATTTTGCCAAGAGAATGGAAATGGCTATAGTCAATACCTATTTCCAAAAGAGGGAGGAACATAGAGTGACCTATAAGAGTGGAGGAAGGAGTACACAGGTCGACTACATTCTGTGTAGAAGAGGAAACCTGAGGGAGATTGGAGACTGTAAGGTTGTGGCAGGGGAGAGCGTGGCCAGACAGCATCGGATGGTTGTGTGTAGAATGACTGTTGTTGCGAAGAAGAGAAAAAGAGTAAAATCAGAGAAGAAGACCAAATGGTGGAAGCTAAAGAAGGAAGAATGTTGTGAGAAATTCAGAGAGGAGCTGTTAAAGGCTCTGGGTGGTAAGAAAGAGCTTCCAAGTGACTGGGCTACTACAGCAACAGTAATTAGAGAGACAGGTAGGAAGGTACTTGGTGTGTCATCTGGACAGAGAATGGATGATAAGGAAACCTGGTGGTGGAATAGTGAAGTGCAGGACGCCATTCAAAGAAAGAGATTAGCCAAGAAGAAATATGACAGTGAGAGGACTGAAGAGAGGAGACAGGAATATAAGGAGATGGGACATAGAGCAAAGAGGGAAGTAGCTAAGGCAAAGCAGAGGGCGTACAATGAGTTGTATGGGAGACTGGACACTAAAGAGGGCGAGAAGGACTTGTACCGATTGGCAAGACAGAGGGATCAGGCTGGAAAGGATGTGCAGCAGGTTAGGCTTATTAAAGATGGGAATGGGAATGTTCTAACAAGTGAGGAGAGTGTGATGGGAAGATGGAAGGATTACTTTGAGGAGCTAATGAATGAAGAGAATGAAAGAGAAAGAAGAGTGGAGGTCATAGAAACTGTGGACCAGGAAGTGGGAAAGATTTTTTTTTTTTTTCAAAGTCAAAGTCAAAGTCAACTTTATTGTCAGAACTGCAATATGTACAGGACATACACAGGGCCGAAATTGCGTTTCTCTCAGTCCCTCGGTGCAACAGTAACCATCTAAACACTAAACACTAAAACATTTAATACACATAAGCATAAAATAGTAAAAAAAGTGTAACACTGTCCTGAGTTTTTTCATAATAGTATAAAAGTATGAAAATTTACACCAACACTGAAACACCAAACACCCCTAAAACACCAAACACCCAATGAACATAAGCATAAAATGAAATAATAAAAGTGTAATACTGTCCTGAGTTTTTGCATAGTAGTATAAAAAGTATAAAACGTATATCTATAAAATAAACTGAAGTTTCTAGCGTTGACATTTGCAAAGAGTGGCACAGCAGCATATGAGTTAATGTACACAGTACATGTATATGTATGAGGTAGTTGATGTTGGTATATAGGCAAAGTGGCATATGAAGTAAGGCACATAAGGCACCCCCTCACCCCCTTTTCATCTGAAAGACTTTTTCAGTCTCAGTTTCTGAGACTTTTGGACGAAAGACGAAACGTTTCTACACATTTTTTGTTTCGTTTTGTTTTTTGAATGTCCAGAGGACCAGACTTAACGTTTTTTAGATTTTTCTACCTGAATTATTGAGCATGCATCAGGATGGTTGTGAAGAATGTATTTATTAAACTTAAACTTTTTAGATTAGAAAGAGTTAGTCATTTTGTACTGTTGGTGGAAGATTATTATTGTTTAATCTGATTGTTTGAAAAAGGGTCAGGTATAATAAGATTTATTCTTCTTTCTGCTACCTTTCATTTTTTTATATTTTGTACATTATCATTCATGGGATTGTCTTGTATTGTATTTCTTTTGTAAAAAAAAATGAACAAATTTAATAAACATAAACATAAACACAGACTCAGTGGGGTACGCAACTCTTTTTCAAAAATGTAAATGTGTAAAATGTTAAAGAAAGCTGAATATGCTAATTATAAACGTTTACATTTTTGCATATCTTTTTTAGTTTCCTGCTGTATTTTCAACCAAACAAAGTTTGTATGATTATGGGATCTGCTCATACAGACTCATGTTCGTGCTGCTGTTCGAAGTAATGTTTTTATGCTATTACTGTAGTGTCTAGTGTATTTTTAGTTGATGTTTTTCTTAGTTCATATCTTAGGTGTTATTACAGTTTCTCTTTTACATTTTATTGTTTAATGTAACTGGGACCCTGTACATAATCTTGTTTCATCACATGTACCACATGTGATGCGAATGACAATAAAGAATCTCTGACTCTGACTCTGGAACGCACGTGATTATTTTCTAAGAGATTCAATAAAATGTGTCCATTGGTTCATGAGATATTTTGTTAACAAGCACAGGGTTGACTAACAGTTAATGCCATGGTTTTAAAAGAATACCTATGCAATCCAAATTTGGAATGACTCTCAGCTGCTACTACTACACCAAATTTCTCAACAACGGACTGAGTTATAGCCATCTTTTAGTTTGCTATGGTCAACAAGCTGTGGCAGCCATCTTGAATCAGACTGAATTAAAAGGTAACCATTGTAGATGACTATGTTTTGAAAGTGTTACTAAAATCTGTCCAATGATTTGTGGAATGTTTTGCTAATAGAACAACAAGCATACACATAAATGGTGGCAGGATAAATTACCTTTAGCAGTCATATATTAAATAAACAACTTTCTTATTTACTTGACTTTAAAAAGTGCAGGAAAACCAGTAACAAGTTGCTCTCCAGTTTCATTCACCTCATGAAGAAAGTATTCCCTGAGTATGATTGAGCACTTGTTTCCCATCTTCAGACTTCTCTCTACAGGGTTCATCTCACACTAATGGGGTCACTGCCCTGTCTGCCACCATGTACCCCGTCCCATTCTTCAAACCCTCCATCACACTGACACATGGACAGACAGGTTGTCCGAAACTCACACATGCCTTCCATGCATGCGCACAGACTGCTCCATTTGGGAAAACAGAATATGCAAACAGTTGCAGCCCTGTTACAGCTCAGCATGCTAAAAAACATAAACACCTCTTCATTACTGTGCCCCTTATGTCTTTCCAGCCATTTAAAGCAGATAACTGCTTAGCAAAAGTTAGTTACCATAAACACAAGCTAAATATTTGGATTTTCTTGCGGGAAAAGTCGTTTTGTAAATATTTTAGAAAACAAAGAATGCACCAGGGGCTGTGAAAACCCCACATTTATCTTCGGCTAGTTACAACAATTCACAGTGTAGAAGTTTTTGTTACATTTCAGATGGTAATAGCAGTGATGGACCACCAGGAATTTTAAGCATGCTTACATCAGTCATACAACCCAAGGACTTTCATTAAAATAATAAATAAATAAATAACTTGTTGACTAGTCGTTTTTTTTCCCCATTGTGACACAGGTGTTGCTTTTGTGAATCTTTATTAAATGTTTGCTCACTCTGAATTCTGTGAATTGTTCTCCTGCAAAGGAACGAATACTTTAGGAAGCTATAGTCAAACGTTGGGTACCTTATAAACTGGGCTCCATGATGTATTTATTAATTGACCAAGGTACCTGACTAAAGTATTGGCATTTTATGTTTTGTGCAACACATAAATATCTTTTAACATCATCTTTAACTTTATCTTTTAACAATAACAACCAGGCTCAATACAAGCAGTCATCTGCTAGATCCTTGAAGGAGTACAAGAAGAACAAGAACAAGAATGATAATAAGAAAAGTGTATCTCAGTGGGGAAATTCAGGGAGAGAAGCAGTTTTGTTTGGTGTTTCCTCAGACTGATGAAGCCTTCCGGATGGAGGGCGAAACGTCTCAGC
>JBBPBX010019597.1:14654-28987 GCA_038048925.1 Garcialebias charrua | reverse complement strand
CACACACACACAAAAGAAACCATCCAGGTGACCTGACTGGACATTGTTGGATTTTATACCTGAATTATTGAGCATGGACTTTGGTGTTTTGAACCAGTTTTACATGACTGTCGACAAGGGAGAGGGCGGGCATCAGAGACCATCTTAACAACATAACTGTTTTTCCACTTTGGAGTAAGTTGTTGGCGGAGAAGCAGTTTTGTTTGGTGTTTCGTCAGACTGATGAAGCCTTCTGGATGGAGGGCAAAATGTCTCAGCACAAAAAAAAATAAAAATAAAAAAAACAATGAAACCGTCCAGATGACTTGACTGAACATTGTTGGATTTTATACATGGATTATTGAGCATGGACTTTGGTGATCTTTTAAAATATAGTAGTTATGAACCTCTAACTAATGTAACACAGAAGAGAAAAGAAGGTGGAAAGGGAAAAAAATGCAGGACCTCATCCAATACAAAAAATTGGACTATTGGATAATTTAATTATCCCATCATAACTCATTAATCAGATAGCCACAAAGAAGACAATGAGAAGATCTTTTCAACCCAGGTTTAATATCCTTGCAAGGGGAGCAGCATTGAAAAACAAGCATACAAGATGTTGCATGTCGCTCCATCTCCAAGATCTGCCCAAAGAGTTATCAAAAACTTAAATACAAACCCGTTATTGGACAGAGTCAAAGTCAAGACAACCTCTGCTTCACAGCTCGCATTTCTTGAAGGCGTATAAGTTTATTAGTCATCAGTTATCAGACTCCTCTCTGAGTAGACAAAAAGGCTCTCTTGGCTTCACACACGTTTCTGTATTAATTTAACATCAGTACGTGAAACCATCCATTACCTTTACATAGTCTTCCCCCATCAATGACAGACTTTAAATTCTAAGATGAGGTTCTCTTTTTATTCAAACCTTGATGGAGGCAAACTTTTGTCTCACAAAGGAAGGTATTTTTTGTTCTTGCACACAATTCATTAAATTAAATTCAGTTTTTTTATTTAGTGCCAAGTCACAACAGAAGTTGTCTCAGGACACTGTACAAAAGCATTCACATACATTATAAAAGCCAATTTTTTATCACCGTCAGCAGGTGGTTGGACCCAGATGCAGCCAGACATAGAGAGCTAAAAGTAAAATATTCATCCATCCATTCATCAGTCGCTGTTTAAATTGCTTTATAAATAAAATGGTATGGTATGGTATGGTATCTTCTGCTTATTAAAAAAAAAAAACACAGGGCTAATGTGGCAGTAACAACTTACGAAAACACTGGCAGGTACAAAGGAAACAAGAAAGACTGGGATATCTGAACATGTCAGGACAATGAATTGCTGAGGGAGTAGTGATCAGGAATCACATAGAGCAGGGGGTGAGTGGAAAGTGGCAACACCTGGGGTGATTGATCATGGGAAGCAGGTGAGAGTAATAAGATGAATAACAAACAATATGGAGTCTGACCAAGGGTGAGAGTGAGAGCTGACACAGGAAACAAAGGGGTTGAATCAAAACAAAAAGGACATGAAAATCAACCAGAAGCAGAAATGAATAAAGGATGAACTGAAGGGACTAAGCAAATAACAAAACAACCAATAATAAAAAAACAGACATTAGTAAAGTTTCTATCTAGGAAGCCAGCAGATAGCATTGAATCTCCACTTGGTCGCAGGTGCTCGCCCTGAGCAAGCACAAAGACAACAGTGGAAAGGAAAAAACTCTGTTTTAACAGGAAGAAACCTTCAGTAGAACCAGGCTCAATACAAGCAGACATCTGCTAGATTAAAAAGGCGTTCAATTCAAGATCAACTGGACTTTATTTGTAACAGAAGTCTTCTGTTACAAATAAAGTCCAGTTGATCTTGAATTGAACGCCTTTTTGATTTATCATGTCCTGGACGACTGAGAATCTTCACCAGCATATCTGCTAGATTCTTGAAGAAAAAGAACAAGAAGAACAACAACAAGAAAAAGGACAACAACAAGAAGAAGAAAAAGTGTACCTCAGTGGGGAAACGCAGGTGTACCAGCAGCAAACTGAAGTACAGCATGTACCGTATTCGTCAGACTTTAACACGCTCCTGTATATAACACGCTTTGTCCAATTATTGCCAATATATTGGAAAAATTCGTAAATAACATGCTTCGTTGTATAATGCGCATCTATTATGCATCACCGCTACGCGACGCGTCAGCGCCTCATTTACCCTGCTTAAAATGGCGGCCACAGAAGCGAGTGAGCACGAAGGACTTCACAAGAAAACACGGTAAAAACAATTGTTTCTTTGCGAGAAAATATATATTTCTTAGCTGACATTATAGCACAAGGGTTCCTGAGCTTAACCGTTTCACAAAATGTTCAAATCAGCTGGATTTTAAAAAGTAGTTCGCCGATTTGCATGCAGGCGGGTGGGACGGCTTTATTTCTTTAAATTTAGCTAAATAAACGCTTAAAATATATATTTCTTAGCTGACTTTATAGCACAAGGGTTCCTGAGCTTAACCGTTTCACGAAATGGTCAAATCTGCTGGATTATAAATTGTTTCGGTTTGACTTCTTCCAAATTGGTCGCGTGCGATACTAAAATAAATTGTAAAAAATTGAATTTTATCTCATATGTCTTAAGCCTAATTTATACTTGACGCGACGCGCAGCGCGCGAGGGTGCGCGCTCCAAAAGTGACGCAATTTCACAGTCCCCGCCCCTGCGCGTTGGCCCCGCGCAGGGGATTAGCGCGTGCCGTGCACCTCTGAATTTTTGAAACTCCGCAAGCCCTGCGCGCGCACGGTGGGCGCTACGATTTGATTGACCGACAGCCTTCACCCTCTTCACGCCGGAGCCTGCAGCTGTTTGCGCCGCTGTGGTCGTGGAGACGGAGTCGCGACGCATGGAGGAATGTTTTGTGACACAAAATGTATTAAATTATCCTTCATTCCTGATCTGGAGTCGGACTTTTCTTTTGTTTTTTCGCCAAAAGTCACGTGATCGCTTTCTCCTCCGCTGACTCCATGCATTAAAGGTATTGTGACATGATTTTGTAAATTTGAATATTTGTCAGAACATATATATCTTATATCATTGAGCTCTGGTCGTTTTTGCATAATAAATTATAAATATGTAAAATTTTTATTCTAAATTATGGTAATGTTTTTCTCTGGTACTTGCTGGGATACACCCCTAAAATTCCGCGCATTTCCGCAATACGTCATCACCAGTCGTCGTCGCCAGTCATCAACGTCACAACGGGCAGAAGGCAGAGCCTTGCCCGTTTGTTTTGTGTGTTAACTGCTTGCCATAGAATTCATTTCCTGAAAGATCGGCTCTTTTTTTTGTGTAACTTGAAAAATGCCGTCACGTTGTAGCGCATTTGTGTGTTCTAATATCAGCAGTGAACAAGTGATTCTTCACAAATTTCCAAAAGATGAGAAACTTCGACAAGAATCAGAATGGACCAGACAAGGACCGGTGGGTTCCTACTCGTATGTCTGCAGCGACCATTTTACTGCCGATTGTTATCTGGAAAGACCTGGTTTACAAGAATCTTTAGGATTACCAGTAAGATTCAGAAGACTTTTAAAACCGGATGCTATTCCTACTATTTTTAAAAGAAAATCTACAGAAGAAAGTCCCACAGGAGCTACCATGCAAACAACGCAGGAAGACTGTCCAGGAGATGAGTAAGTCTTTGTGTAAACATAATCGGAGGTGTGTAGTGTTTTAGATTCTAAACTATATATTTTACGTGAGTTCATGTTGTTTTACTTTATACACTGTGAGTGTATGAAGCCAATTATCACGGCAGATTATTTATGTTCGCTGCTAACAAGCTAGCCGAATCAGTAGCACACACACTTTTCTAATAATGTATTTTTAAATTATGTCTGCATCTGTAGTTTCTTTTTATTCGGGGAGGGATATTAATGAGAGTTTTGGATGATTTACTGTCTTAAAATGATATATCGCTGACGCAACCGGTAATAAAAAGCCGAGGTAGCAGCTAACACACTAGCCGAGATACAGTACAGGCCACGTTGCTATTTATGCATTTTTAAATTATGTCAGCGCAATCGGGTAACATCTGTTGTTTTCTTTTTATTCGGGGAGGGATATTAATGAGAGTTTTGGATGATTTACTGTCTTAAAATGATATATCGCTGACGCAACCGGTAATAAAAAGCCGAGGTAGCAGCTAACACACTAGCCGAGATACAGTACAGGCCACGTTGCTATTTATGCATTTTTAAATTATGTCAGCGCAATCGGGTAACATCTGTTGTTTTCTTTTTATTCGGGGAGGGATATTAATGAGAGTTTTGGATGATTTACTGTCTTAAAATGATATATCGCTGACGCAACCGGTAATAAAAAGCCGAGGTAGCAGCTAACACACTAGCCGAGATACAGTACAGGCCACGTTGCTATTTATGTATTTTTAAATTATGTCAGCGCAATCAGGTAACATCTGTTGTTTTCTTTGTATTCGGGGAGTGTTTATTAATGAGAGTTTTGGAAGATTTACTGTCTTAAAATGATATATCTCAGACGTGACCGGTGTCAGGGACTCTGTTTGCCAAGATGGCTGCTAAGAAACATTAGCCGAGAGCCCGGAGCAAACACGTTGCTAATAATGTATTTTTAAATTATGTCTGCGCGATCAGGTAACATCTGTAGTTTCTTTTTATTCAGGGAGGGTTCATTAATGAGAGTTTTGGATGATTTACTGTCTTAAAATGATATATCTCAGACGCAATCGGACATGCTCCCCATTATTATTTAAATGCACGTTGGAGCGTGCCTTCCCGTAGTCACGTAGGCACGTCACAATGAAGTTTTTGCGGAAATGCGCAGATTTTTAGGGGCGTATCCCAGAGAAAAAAACTACCATAACTTGGAATAAAAATTTAATATATTTATAATTTATTTTGCAAAAACGAACAGAGCTCAATGATATAAGATATATATGTTCTGACAAATATTCAAATTTATAAAATCATGTCACAATACCTTTAAAACCGCAAATAAAGACAACAGTTCAGCACGCGAGCAGAAAGCTATTTGTTTTTGTTGTGTGACGTCAAACAGTTCTTCTTCTACGGTAGATTTCTTCTTCTACACCTTTCTTGCAACATATGCACAGGTTTTAGAGGGTACTGCCTCCTGCTGGTCCGTAAAAGAACAGCACTTTGCCATGCGCCGCCGTGGGACAACTATAAACACAGAGGCGACACTATAAACGCATTTCGCCGCGCGGCACAGTGCACGCGCGGCGCGCGCGCTCCAGCCTGCGGACCAAAGCGAAAGTCTAACTCAGCCTTTATACAGCTAATAATTTGTAAATGACCACCAAATTACGCTCTGTAAGTTTCAAGAATATTTCAAGTATATCCGCGGTGTGGTTTATGAGTTATCTTGCTAACAAAAACAGCGAACCTCACAGCTAACAGCAGCTACATCTAGAGCAGGAGGTGGGCAGCGACAGAGTCAGTCCGACCAGAGGAGGCTTTTTTCAGACACATGAGCTAGAAACGGTCTAGAAGTGGCCCTCCTCTTCCTCTTCGCTCTCTGAGTCCTCTGCTGCTGCTGCCCATAGCGCCCATAGCGGCCGAACCTGGTACTCCACAATTTTTGCCCAAAATGAAAAACGGCAATATCAGAGCCAAAAATGGGTCTAAAAATATGGGGAAAAATCCATAAATAACACGCGTCAGTGTATAATACGCGGGACATTCAAATGAGCAAATAAACTGCGTGTTATACTCCGACGAATACGGTATTGTAGATTCACACAAAGGATTAAAACAGAAAAACAGAAGCACGTAAGAGAGGGCAGCACGGTGGCACAAATAGTAGAGCTGCTGCCTCTCAGCGAGCAGGTTACCCAGGTTTAAATCCTGGTCTGGGGGGCTTTCTGGGTGGAGTTTGCATGTTTTCTCTGTGCATGCATGGGTTTTCTCCGGGTACCCCGGTTTCTTCCCACAGACCAAAACCATGCATGTTAGACTGATTGATAACTCTAAATTGTCTCTAGGTGTGAGTCAGAGAGTGAATGTTTGTTTGTTTCTATAAATCCCTGTGATGGACTGGAGACATGTCCAGGGTGTCCCCCGCCTCTTGCACAGTGAATACTGGACATGAGCACTGGCGACCCCCCAAAAATCAAGAAGCGGGTAAAGATGATGGATGGATGGATGAATAAGAGACTCTACGGTAAACGTAAATTTACAGCAGAATACTGTAAATACTGTGAAGTTATTGAAAATAACATACTCAGATTCAAAGCAATGTGCAACAGAGTAGGATAAGTTAGGGTCAGCTTGGGTTTCCCTCATGCTGCTCAGACTCCTCAAGGAGAAATTGACCACATTTCCTCACTCTGCTGTTGTCTTTACTTGCTCTACTCTACCTGTTTGTATTTGTAATTATTTATGTCCTTAGCATGTGTTTTTTGTCTTTCTTCCAATATAAAATCCACCTGGACCTGTCATTCTACATTTGTCCGTTTCTAATAGTCACTTCTCAGGGGGGGAAGCGGTGTGCGACCAACACCATTTATGGTGGGGATGGTGTGCTGTTGACCTCAACTCGGGATGTTGTGAGTCGGTGGGCGGAATACTTCGAAGACCTCCTCAATCCTACTGGCACGTCTTCCATTGAGGAAGCGGAGCCTGGAGACTTTGGGTCGGGCTATCCAATCTCTGGTGCTGAGGTCACCGAGGTGGTTAAAAAGCTCTGCGGTGGTAGGGCTCCGGGGGTGGATGAGATTTGCCCTGAGTTCCTTAGGGCTCTGGATGTTGTGGGGTTGTGTTGGCTGCAATATCGCGTGGACATCGGGGGCAGTTCCCTTGGATTGGCAGACTGGGGTGGTGGTTCCCCTATTCAAAAAGGGGGACCGTAGGGTGTGTTCCAACTATAGGGGGATCACACTCTTAAGCCTCCCTGGTAAGGTCTATTCAGGGGTTCTGGAGAGGAGGGTCCGTCGGATAGTCGAACCTCGGATTCAGGAGGAGCAGTGTGGTTTTCGTCCTGGTCGTGGAACACTAGACCAGCTCTACACCCTCAGCAGGGTCCTGGAGGGTGCGTGGGAGTTTGCCCAACCAGTTTACATGTGCTTTGTGGACTTGGAAAAGGCATTCGACCGCGTCCCTCGGGGGGTTCTGTGGGGGGTACTCCGGGAGTATGGGGTACCAGGCCCATTGATATGGGCTGTTAGGTCCCTGTACGACCAGTGTCAGAGCTTGGTCCGCATTGCCGGCAGTAAGTCAGGCTCGTTTCCAGTGAGAGTTGGACTCCGCCAAGGTTGCCCTTTGTCACCGATTCTGTTCATAACTTTTATGGACAGAATTTCTAGGCGCAGCCAAGGTGTTGAGAGGATCCGTTTTGGTGACCTTAGAATCGCTTCTCTGTTTTTTGCAGATGATGTGGTCCTATTGGCTTCATCAGATCGTGAGGTTTGCAGCCGAGTGTGATACGGCCGGGATGAGGATCAGTTCCTCCAAATCCGAGGCCATGGTCTTGAGCCGGAAAAGGGTAGCATGCCCTCTCCGGGTCGGGGAGGAGGTCCTGCCCCAAGTGGAGGAGTTTAAGTATCTCGGGGTCTTGTTCACGAATGAGGGAAAACTGGAGCGTGAGATCGATAGGCGGATAGGTGCAGCATCCGCAGTGAAGCGGGCGCTGTACCGGTCTGTCGTGGTGAAGAGAGAGCTGAGTCGAAAGGCAAAGCTCTCAATTTACCGATCGATCTACGTTCCCACCCTCATCTATGGTCATGAGCTTTGGGTTGTGACCGAAAGAACGAGATCTCGGATACAAGCGGCTGAAATGAGTTTTCTCCGCAGGGTGTCTGGACTCTCCCTTAGAGATAGGGTGAGAAGCTCAGTCATCCGGGAGGGACTCGGAGTAGAGCCGCTGCTTCTCCACATCGAGAGGAGCCAGTTGAGGTGGCTCGGGCATCTGGTTAGGATGCCTCCTGGACGCCTCCCTGGTGAGGTGTTCCGGGCATGTCCCACTGGGAGGAGACCCAGAGGAAGACCCAGGACACGCTGGAGGGACTATGTTTCTCGGCTGGCCTGGGAACGCCTTGGGATTCCCCCAGAGGAGCTGCTCCAAGTGGCTGGGGAGAGGGAAGTCTGGGCCTCCCTACTTAGGCTGCTACCCCCGCGACCCGACCCCGAATAAGCGGAAGAAAATGGATGGATGGATGGATGGATGGATGGACTTCTCTTCCTCTCTGTGTTTACATCCCTGCTGTCACTCGCACAGATTTTCCATTTTTTGCACAAAATCCACATGCACATGTACATTCCTTAACTACATTTAGGCTCTATGAGGTGTTGACATGGTTCAGCTGCTAGAATTAAATGTTAACAGTCTTATTTACATCCATCCACTTTTAAAACCGGTTTGAAGCAATCGTTCAATGTGGTTTGAAGTGGGTTTCTGAGAAATACAGGGTGCCACCGACTTACGGCGCCCCCTATCTACAGCAACCCGGACCTACGAACAAGCCACTTTGAATTAATGCCATCGAGATACGAACCAAAATACGGACTTACGAACGAACCAAGTTTAAAAAATGTCATTGAGATATGAACAAAAAACACGAGACCTACGAACGAGCCCCATTAGAAGTATGTAATCGAGCTACAGCATAACTGGGTCATTACGACAAGCGGAAAGGTGGGGGGAGGGGATTGCCTTGGCTGTTGTGTGTTGGGCATGACACTGCGCATGACAGTGGAAAACTACCGCTAGCGAGAGTGGGGGCTGGGCTCCCGGCAGATGTACACACAGCCGTAGTGCAACGGGCCGCGGAGGGATACGTACAGGTAAAACGGTACTATTTAAAGAGCTGCGGCCATTTTGTCCTTGTGGGTTAGTTACGGCAATTGCGAACAACAGACATACGAACAGTGAACAAACGAACAATGAACAACAATGAACAACGAACAAACGAACAACGAACGAACAGGTACTAAATTACAACATAATAATTTTTAGATGAAAAGCGAACGTTAGCACGTTAGCATTCATTTGTCAATGTTAGCATTAATTTTCATTAATTTTCTCCTTAGGAATTAGCACGTTAGCACGTACGCTAATCTTCAATGAAGATCAAACGAACAAACAGGTACTAAATTACAACATAATAATTTTTAGACGAAAGCGAACGTTAGCACGTTAGCATTCATTTGTCAACGTTAGCATTCATTTTCATTAATTTTCTCCTTAGGAATTAGCACGTCAGCACGTATGCTAATTTTGACGAACAATGGCTCCGAAGAGACAAGGATAGTCCGCGGACGTGGCCGAGGCAAAGAAACCTTGTAAAACAATTACGCTGGAGACAAAGGCGAAAATAATAAAAATGTCAGATCAGGGCATGACACCAACAGCGATTCGAGAAAAGCTAGGGTTAGCCAGGTCGACAGTGGGGACGATTACGAAAGACAGAGAGCGCATTTTGTAGCACGTGCGTGATTCGGCTCCCATGAGGTCAACCATAATTATGAAGCAGAGGACAGGTAGGATTGTGGAGATGGAATGTTTGCTGGTGCTATGGCTGGAGGACAACACACAAAGGCAAATCCCCATCAGTATGTCTGTCATATGTGAGAAGGCCAGGAGGATTTATCTGAGGTTGCAACAAGTAGCGAGTAGTGGGGGAGATGCAGGGGGGCAGGGGGGTGCACAGAGCAATCCTGGAGAAGGGACGTCTTCCCAGAGCGCAGGAGAAAGGACTTCAGGCAGCACATCAGGGGGTGGCGGGTGGAGAGGGAGGTCACTGGATCAGAGCAGTTCAACGCCTCCAAAGGTTGGTTTGCTCACTTCAAGGAGAGAAACAACTTCCACAACCTCAAAGTACAAGGTGAGCATTTAATTTCTCATTTTCATTTTTTAATACTGTAGGTAGTCCCCGACTTACAAATTATTATTAATTTTTTTCATTTTTCCTTTTATTACAGTGTTACAACAGCTTAACCGTGTCATGTTTGTGTGCATTTAAACAGGTGAGGCCGCCGGTGCTGACCACGAGGCAGCTGAGACCTTCCCCGAAACACTGGCTGAGATCATCAGGGACGGCCGGTACACTGCCCAGCAGGTGTTCAACGTCGATGAGACAGGGCTGTTCTGGAAGCGTTTGCCAGACAGGACCTACATCAGCAAGGCCGAATGCACCGCACCGGGTCACAAGGTCGGCAAGGAGCGTTTGACCTTGCTGGTGGGGGGCAATGCTTTGGGTGATTGCAAACTCAAGTCGTTGCTGGTGTACCAATTTGAAACAAACTCAAGCCGTTGCTGGTGTACCAATTTGAAAACCCCAGAGCCTTCAAAAACATTGATAAACAACGCTTGCCAGTCTATTGGACATCAATTTGAAAGGCCTGGGTGACGTTGGCTGTGTTTACAAATTGGTTCACCAACAACTTTGTGCCAGAGGTCCGGCATTTTTGCACACGCCAAAAGAATCCCTTTAAAGTCATGCTGGTTTTGGACAACGCTCCAGGGCACCCCCCTGATCTCACCGACTTGCACCCTAATGTGAAGGTGGTGTACCTGCCCCCTAACACCACGTCCCTGATCTAGCCGATGGACCAGGGGGTTATTAGTACATTAAAGGCATACTACCTTCAGAAGGTCATCCGTGCCGCTTTGGAGGCAACAGAGAACTCTGAGGCCCTCACCCTAAAAGAGTTCTGGAGACAGTACAACATCCACGATGCTGTGCTGAACATTGGCAACTCCTGGGATTGTGTGACTCCTAACAACTTGTGCGGCGTGTGGAAGAAGCTATGTCCACAGCTTGTTCAGGATGCACACGATTCCCAGGAGGTGGACCGTGTAATCGAGGACGTTGTGAGGATGGGCAGGTCACTGGAGCTTGACATGGACCAGGACAATGTCCAACACCTGCTGGGTGCATCAGGAGAGGAGCTTTCCCCGGACAACCTGATGCAGCTGGACAAGCACGTCCAGGATGAGGAAGAGGAGCAGGCCACCCCCATCCCTCCACCCAAGACCTTCACCAGGCAGGAGATGGTTTTGGGCTTTAAAGAGCTCCAAAGCTTCCTGGCAAGGATGGAAAAGCAGGACCCCAATGGGGAGAGATTCTCCACGGTCTCTTGGGCTGTCCTGAATCACGTTGCGTGTTACCAGCAGATCCTGGAGGACAAAAAGCAGGAGCACGTGCAGAGCAACATGCTCAAATTAGTGACAAAGGCCCCAGCACCGCCTCCAGGATCTGCTGGTGCACCAGAAGAAAGGCCATCCAGTCCCCCTGCAGCAAGCCAGGAGGAGGCCATGGACAGTCCACCCTCTCCCCAGTAAGAGACGCCTCCCCCCCCCAGCCCCTTGCTCCCTCTCTCCAGGTACAGTACAGTACTGTAATGAAATTTTATTTTTATTTTTCTGAGTTGTGTCATGTTACACACATTAATTTAATCTGTTAATCAATTTGTATCTGCTTATGTTCAAAGCCTTCTCCTCCTCCCCCTCCTCTCCACCAGCTCCACCATCCCACCACTGACTTGCCCACCTGCACATACCAGCACAGCATAGTCGGAAAGGTACAGCAAAGACATCTTCATGGACCAGCCTCCGGTACCTCCACCTGCTGCTATTGCCTCTCTGTCCTACCTCTGGTGTCCTGTATCCTGCCTGCTGCCCTAGCTTGTCTCTAGTGTCACCTGTTTGTGAACATCAGCAGTGAGTAGAACTTGTTCTCTGTCTAGTTTTCATGTTGTCTTTGTAGGTGATTGTCCAGCTGTAACTACACAACTTCATGTTTGTTTTATTTTTTTACAGATCACCTCGTGGACGTCTTTCCTGCCTGCCTCTGGTGTCCTGGATGTCTGTCCTTCCTGCCTGCCTCTAGTGTCCTGCATCCTGCCTCCATCCATCACCTGTGTGTCAACACCTTCTGCCTCAATGACTGCTGCCATTAAAAAACCCACTACTGATCTGATGGACAGACCTGCTCACATCACGACCACACACCTGAACTCACACCTGCCTGAACTCACACCTGGCCTAAAATGCCCCCAACATTAATTCTTGAGCAATGGCTAAGCAGTTCCATCAGATCCAGGTTTGAACTTGAGAAAAACATCATACAGACGGTCTACCTACACTTCAATCAAAGTAAAGGAACTTTGTTTCCTTTTTCTGCTGCTTCTAGCTTTAAAATGAGTTCATGGACTTGTTTTTCATGCACATGGACATGGACTGCACACCAATGCACTGGTTTCACATATTGTACACATGATAGTTTCAACATGTTTCTGATGGATGTGATTTGCTGCTAATTTGGTGCGGATTCATGTCAATAGGTGCTCCTGCTGATGGATGGACGGATGGATGGATGGATGGGAATTGCTGCTGATTTGCTGCTGTTTGATGTCAATAGCTGTTGCTCTTTGAGAAGTGTTCATGGTTCATTGTTGACATCATTTGCTGATGATGGATGGATGTGATTTGCTGCTGATTTGCTACTGATTGATGTCAATAGCTGCTGCTATGGATGGATGGGAATTGCTGCTGATTTTCTGGTGTTTGATGTCAATAACTGCTGCTCTTTGAGAAGTGTTCATGGTTCATGGTTGACATCATTTGCTGATGATGAATGGATGTGAAATTCTGCTGATTTGGTGCTGTTTGATTGATGATGGATGGATAGATGGATGGATGGATGGGAATTGCTGCTGATTTTCTGCTGTTTGATGTCAATAGCTGCAGCTCTTTTCAGAAGTGTTCATGGTTTACATCATTTGCTGATTATTGCTAAGAACTGTTTAGGAAGATATTTCTTTTTTGTATGCTTTTCCTGTGCTGAAAAATACATTACTGTATCTTTGAAAAGTTCCTGGACTGCACTGTACACTAAGGCACTTTGTTTTCATACATCTGGTTCCACAAAGTAGTTTTTCAAATTACAGTATTGAATGTGCTTTGCTGAATAGCAATGCTTAACATTACTGTACACTACTGTACATGCTGTACAGGTACTGTGTGTGTTTATGGATGAATGTGTGGTGTAATGTGTTAGATAAGTGTTTGTAAATAAAGTTCTGTGCATGTTTATGGCCCAGTATGTCCGCTTGTTCAGATAAATGTGCGTGCGGTGCTCCGTTAGCGTTATGTTTGCAACGTACGAACAAAATCCGGACCTACGAACGACACATTTTTTTCACCCCGACCTACGGCAGAATCGAGCTGCGAACGGTTCTTAGGTCCGGAACTCGTTCGTAAGTCGAGGGTTCCCTGTGCTCACAAACAATTAATGTCCTACCTTTTGTAGATTCTACTTTTCTAATTGGTAACTCTAAATTGTCCCTAGGTGTGAGTGAGAGTGGTTGTTTGTGTCCCTGTGACGGACTTGCAACCTGTCCAGGGTGTCCCCCACCTCTCACGCAGTGACTGATGGATATGGGCACCATTGACCCCCGTGACCCAAAAAGGAAGAAGCACGTAAATATAATGGCTTGCTGGCTGGCTGTGGAATCACCTCCATGTTTGTGTTTTATAAAGTCAGTGATCTGTGACGAACAACTTGAGTCAGGTTCGCTCGTAGATTTTCACCTGATATTTCCTGAAGATTTTACCAATACAGGGAGTCCTCGACTTACGGCAACTCGGACTTACGAACAGACTTACGAACAGTACAGTTGTACATAAAATACAGCACTGGTATGTGTTTTTAGGTGTTTTTAGATGAAAGTGTGTAAGCTAACCTTTTGTAAACAAAGTTATGTGCATGTTTATGAACCAGTATGTACGCTTGTGTTGAAAAAGGGGTGTTTGGCACAGCGCTAGCATACATTTTCCGACTTACGAACGAAAATCCGGACTTATGAACGCACGTGCTATGGGTTCCGACTTACGTCAAAAACGGGTTACGAATGGTCCTCAGGTCCGGAACTCATTCGTAAGTCGAGGACTCCCTGTATCTACCTAGAACATCAAGAGATATTTTGCTAAAAGACAATCAGAGTTGACTCTAAATAGTTAATGGCAACATTTCAAAGGAAAGCGTTGCACCATCAATTTGCGTTCATGTGTGTTTAGGAATTGCCTCGGCTACTAAAATACCTAATTTGAGCGCAACTTGTGGAAAATGTATCAAAGTGTGGCCATTTATTTAAAGGTTGCTTAGCTGTGGCTGGATGGTTGGATCTTATAGTCAGGATAAAAATGACAAAACTATTCATGAATTTAAGCAAATACAAAGAAATAAAATTTGATCAATAGTAAAAATAATAAATACACAAAATTTGGAATATACATGTAAATCTAGTTCATTTAGCAAATAAAACCCTATTCAACATTTTTATACTAATACTTCCC
>JBBPBX010019597.1:0-13678 GCA_038048925.1 Garcialebias charrua | reverse complement strand
TGATTTTCAACAGATGAGTCTTTCCTTGCGAAAGTTTGAAAAAAAAATCCTGCTACAAGACTTTCACAACCTGTGTCTTTGTCCGCGTTGTTTCCTGGAACTACCAAAAATAAAGAATATCAAAGTCAAAGTCAAAGTCAACTTTATTGTCAGAACTGCAATATGTACAGGACATACACAGGATTGAAATTGCATTTCTCTCTCAGTCCCTCGGTGCAACAGTAACCATTTAAACACTAAACAATTAATAAACAAGCATAAAATGAAATAATAAAAGTTTAGTACTGTCCTGAGTTTTTTGCATAGTAGTTTTTCATAGTAGTAAAAAAGTATAAAAAGTTTCACCAACACCAAAACACCAACATTTAATAAACATAATCATAAAATGAAATAGAGTGTAATACTGTCCTGAGTTTTTTCATAGTAGTTTTCCATAGTAGTATAAAAGTATAAAAAGTTTCACCAACACCAAAAATGAAATAGAGTGTAATACTGTCCCGAAGTATAAAGTATAAAAAGTATATCTATAAAATGTGCCGCCGCTTTGGGGCAGTGGATAAAGCGGGCGGTACATATGCTGGAGGCTGAGCCTCTCCACAGGCGTCGCAGGTTCACATCCCAGACCCGACGAGCTTCTTTCTGTGGTGTCTCCCCCTCTCTCTACCGTTTCGCCCTCTCCCTCTCCAATAAAGGCCACTAGCGCCCAAAAATGTAAATAATAAAAAATAAAAAATAAATTAAAAAAAGTATATCTATAAAATAAATGAAGGTTCTGGCATTTGACATTTGTAAAGAGTGACAAAGCAGCATATGGGGTTAATGTACACAGTATATGTATGAGGTAGTTGATATTGGTATAGAAACAAAGTGGCATTATGCAATAAGGCTAGTAAAAAGAATATATACTGTATATCAGCAGTAGTGTAGATATAAAAAGTCTAGATGTAAACAGTAGTAATAAATGTAAACAGTAGTAATAAATGTAAACAGTAGTAATAAATGTCAACAGTAAATGTAAACAGTAGTATGACTATAGGCAGTAATGTAATACAAACATTAGTGCAAATATGAGAAGTAGTGCAAACTGAATGAGCACATGACCGTGAGTTGAGTGAATGACCCGTATTGATGACACAGAGTCCAGTGTTAAAAACTTTGTGTTGTGTGGTAATGTGTGAAAGTTTTTTGTGATTAAGGCAGTACAAGTGGGAGGGAGGGCAGAGCTGGCAGAGTGTTAAGCATCCTGACTGCCTGATGAACAGAGCTGTCTCTCAGTCTGCTGGTTCGAGCCTGGAGACTCCTCAGTCTCCTCCCCGATGGCAACAGGCTGAAGCAGCTGTGTAGTGGGTGTGTGGGATCACCTGCCATGCAGAGGGCTTTCCGAGTGAGGCGGTTGCTGTGTAAGTCCTGTAGTGAGGGCAAGGAGGTGCCGACAATCTTCTCAGCTGCTCTCACGATGCGCTGGAGGCTCTTTCGGCAGGATGCAGTACATGCACCAAACCACACCGTGATGCAGCTGGTCAGGACACTTTCTATGGCACCCCTGTAGAAGGTGCACATGATGGGGGTTGGAGCTCCAGCTCTTTTCAGCTTGCGGAGAAAGTAGAGGCGCTGGTGAGCCTTCTTGGCCAGTGATGCAGTGTTCCTGCTCCAGGACAGGTCCTCTGAGACGTGCACTCCCAGGAACTTGGTGCTGTCCACTCTCTCCACTGTGGTGTTGTTGATGGTCAGAGGGGCATGTTGGGCATCCCTCTTCCTGAAGTCCACAACAATCTCTTTTGTCTTCTCCACGTTGAGAGTGAGATTGTTGTGTCCGCACCACAAGGCCAGGCGGCTCACCTCATCCCTGTAGTCCGTCTCATCGTTGTTGCTGATGAGACCCACCACTGTTGTGTCGTCCGCAAACTTGATGAAGTGGTTGGAGCTGTACGATGGTGTGCAGTCGTGTGTTAGCAGGGTGAATAGAAGGGGGCTCAGCACACATCCTTGTAGGAGCCAAGATGGTCTGTAGGAGCCAAGATGGTCTGTAGGAGCCAAGATGGTCTAGTGGCAGGGCTTTTGACTACGGATCCGAAGGTCGCGGGTTCGCGCCCCGGCCACTACCCAGCTTGGGGTGTCTATGAGTGCACACCTATTTCTCCAGCTCCCCGGGCGCTTTCGGGCTGCTCACTGCACCACCTGGTAGGTGGTTGGGTTAAATGCAGAGACGAATTTCGTCTGTGTATGGGAACATACGCAGATGACAGGAAAAGACATTATTATTATTATTATTGTGGGGCTCCTTTATTCAATGTGATGGTGCTGGATGTGTTATTCCCGACCCGTACTGCCTGTGGTCTCCCGGTCAGGAAGTCTAGCAGCCAGTTACACATTGAGGTGTTCAGCCCCAGACTGTCCAGTTTAAGGATGAGCTGTTGGGGGATGATGGTGTTGAATGCCGAGCTGAAGTCAATGAACAGCATTCTAACATAAGAGTCTTTTGTGTCCAGATGTGTGAGAGCTGTGTGGAGGGCAGAGGAGATGGCATCGTCGGTTGAGCGATTAGACCGATATGCAAATTGGAAGGGATCCAGGGAGGCAGGGAGGACAGATTTGATGTTTTTCATGACTAGCCGTTCGAAGCACTTCATCAGGATGGGGGTGAGTGCTACCGGACGATAGTCATTGAGGCAGGAGGGCGTTGCCTTCTTTGGGACAGGTATGATGGTTGTGGCTTTGAAACAGGTGGGGACGATGGCCTGACTCAGCGAGATGTTAAAGATGTCTGTGAAGACCGCTGCGAGTTCCCCTGCACAGTCCTTCAGCACACGACCAGGTATGTTGTCAGGACCAGAAGCTTTCCGTGCGTTGATCTTGATGAATGATCACCTCACGCTGTCTGAGGACAGCGCCAGCACCTGGCCATCAGGAGAGGGGGGAGTTTTTGTGCAATATGACCTCAGTGTTAGGACTGAGGCTCTGTGGGTCATTTTGGCCCAAGGAACACAGGAGTTTAAGTTGTCTGTAAAATTAACTTTACAAAGAAACTAAGAAAAAGAATGTCTGGAATATGAAGGAAGACCAAACATGGTAGTATAATGGTATTACAGTGATGACATATGGCGTGTGCGATCAGCCAGCTGCAAGGTAGAAAAGTGTGAACAAAGATGACAATTGTTTCACATATACGCACAAGAACTGGGATTGCATATGAGACATTAAGGACCACTTCTTAGTCTTCATAACTATTTGAGATAGTAGCTTTTTCTATTTTTTACTACCAATATTGTGGCCATAGTCTTTATACAAACATGTTTATGTCCACTTTTTTCAACTTGCTTCAGAGTTGCTTTCTCGTCTCAGTAGGGACTATGTGACTAGTTTATTTATACGTAAATGTGCAATGATCCTGGTCAAGAACACTGAAGACTCTTCTAGCACTCGTACTAAAAACACTGAAAGTTATGCACCATAACTCATGTTCCCTGAAGGAAGGGAACGAGGTGCAACATATCACTATGGGAAATTGCGCCCACGCAGTTTACCTGAAGGAATATAATCACGCCTTTACGGCAGGGGCGTCAGCGTTGCGCCAGAGGCCCCACACTCTGGGTACTTAAGCCGCTGATGCCCATCCATCGATCTCCAGAATGCACTTCACCGAGCTTTCAGCATTGAAAGGGCCAGGTATGTTGCACCTTGTTCCCTTCCTTCAGGGAACATGAGTTATGGTGCATAACTTTCAGTTCCCTTATCAGTCTTGTCACTCGGTGCAACATATCACTATGGGAACGTAATTCATTCACGCCCTTGAAATGCTCAGTAAAATGCATCCTAGTGTGAACGTCCGCCTTTATTCAATAGGCATCTCAAGGTCGCTTTCTACTGAGTGTTAGAAAGGACAGCCTGAGTGACATCACATGCAGTAACATCCAAACTGTAATGCTTTGCAAATGTGTTCATTGAGCTCTAGTTTGCAGCAATGCAAATGTCTGCAACTGGTACACCCTTGAACAGTGACCATGAGGTGGCCAAGCCTCGAGTAGAGTGGGCACGCACTCCAGAGGGTACCTGTTGACCTTTGCTACTGTACGCCCTTTTAATGGCCTCAGTCACCCAATGTGACAGGCGCTGTTTTGATAGGGCCTTACCCATAGCTGGAGCAGCAAAGCACACAAACAGTTGATTTGTTTTTCTCCATTCGACTGTTCTCTGCATGTAAGTGCTTAAAGCTCTCACGGGGCAGAGAGCCTTCAGCCTTTCCTGTTCCTGAGTGAGGATAGGAGCAGGTGGAAAAGAAGAGAGTTCAAAGTCCAGACTTCTGGGGTTTAAAGTCAAAACTTTGGGAATATATGCAGGATTAGGTCTTAGAGTGACCTTTGACCTGTCAGGGGCGAATCTGGTGCACATTGGATGTACGGACAAAGCGTGGAGGTCACCCACACGTTTTGCCGAGCAAAGAGCCAGGAGAAGAGCGGTCTTGTAAGATAATAAATCTATCTTAATGTCGCTCAGTGTGATTCGAATGGGGGATCACAGAGAGCCACCAAGACCATGCTAAGATCCTATCCAGGGGTCAAAATCTTGCTGGGGGGCCTCCTCCTTAGCACGCTCTTCATAAATCTTATTATGAACGGATGCGCGCTAGGCGTCCTGCTTCCCCAGCCCTCGTGACAAGCTGAAATCACAGATAGGAACACCTTAATCGTTGAGAAAGCGACCTTTCTCCAGCAAGTCCTGAAGAAAGGTGAGGAGCAGGGTCAAGTCACATGAATAAGAAATAATATTTCTTTCTGTGCACCAAGCTTCAAAGATATGCCATTTCCGGGCGTAGAGAGACTGTGTTGACACAGCACGTGCATGTTGAATGGTTTTTACCACGTTCTCTGGCAGGCCTGAGGCCTGAGGTCTGTTCTTCTCTACCACAAAGCTAAAATTAGCCATAGTTCTCAGCCTAATTGGCGAAACTGTTCCTTCTGGTGACGTAGAAGGTCCCTGGAGAGGAGCAGGTGGTGAAACCAGCTCTCCCTCAGAAACCCTGATTTTAGTCCTTAGAAGGTCAACCAGGTTAGGAAGAGGACCTTCCCACAGACGTACCTCCATACTACTCTGACCGAGAGTGTTTGGAGGCAGAGACAATCTGCTGTCATTATTAGATAATGGCTGAACAGAGTGTCTATTTTTCCTCTTTTTGATGGGTGTCATGGGTCGGGGGGATGCACGTTTTGTAAACAAGCAGATCTCCTGACTCCAGCCCGATTCCTGTTTGGGTCAGCACAGTGAGCGTGGTCACATGCTGCAGAATCACTGTTTGAGCATGACGCGTCGCCCATTGAAAACAAGGGGACAGTTTCATCATTTGAATGAATGTGTGACACTGGTGTTGGCCTGTGGGCTTCTGCCACGGCCCCTCGTCCCTTACTGGCATCCGATGAATAGGTGGCCAGGAAGGTGGATCGTCAGATTCTGTAGGCGCGCACCCCTGGAGCACGGATGTGTCACGGGTTTGTTTGGTCTGTGTATTGTCCGCCCCGTGGTTTACAATGGAGCGGGGTCCTGAGCACGTGACCCCCCTCACTTGTCTCTGTGAGGAGTGTCGGGCCTGCTTGCAAGTGTCTCTAGACCTGTCTGGTGCAGACATAACCGAGGCACTCTGCTGGGGTTTATTGATTAGGCTAATACCCCGTGAGCCATGAGAGAGGAGGAGGAGATGGCCCCCTCCCTTTATGTCGGCTGGCAGGACAGAGGGACCCGTTCTGCTGATGTTATTGTGTTTGTTCTTGTTGCTGGTCAAGATTCTCAGTCGTCCAGGACATGATAAAATCAAAAAAGGCGTTCAATACAGGATCAACTGGACTTTATTTGCTGCAACAAATAAAGTCCAGTTGATCCTGTATTGAACGCCTTTTTTGATTTTGGTTTGTTCTTGTTGTTGTTTTTTTTGAGTCAAGAAAACAGAGAGTGACTGTTTTTGAGCTTTATTCGTGCTTATGTGTAACAACATATTTGACTTTATGTCACTCACAGCAGAAAGAACATGATTTGTGTTCAAAACAAAGTCACCAGCTTTTTGTACCGTGCTACAAACAAAGTCTGGACGTGAAAAGATCATTTCCCGTACCGCGTGGGTAGGTGATCGTGTAAAGTTTAGAAGCGGTCCTGGTTCATAAGGCACGCTTCTGTTTGGTGTCCCGATTCGTCGAGGAGGTTCTGTACCGGTCCGCCTGGCGGGGAACAAATCTGTTCTTACTCCAGGCGTGTTCGGTCCGAGGTGGGCCTGGCGGTGGTCTCTGCCAGTGCTCGGCCTCGTACGCCGGCCGCTTTTGCGGTGGGGCACGTGTGGCTGAATGGTGTTGAGGCTGCGGTGCTCTGCTCCCAGCTGACTCCTTGGGGGGGGTGCGAAGGTTCTCTTGGGGATGCCCACTCGGAGAGCTTCAGCCTGTTTGCGCCTCTGGTCCAGCCTGGTCTGAATTCGATCCAGCGCTTTTCCAAAAAGTCCCGTCGGTTCTATCGAATGGTGGAGAAAAGGAACTTTCTGTCCCTCTGGGAGGTCAGTTAAGGTCATCCACAGATGGCGAATTGCGATGACCACCTCCGCCATTCCTCTGCATTGTGTAACAGCAGCTGTCCCCATCGTGCAGAGCACAAAGTCTGTTGTCCTGCGGGCTTCATCCAGCAGCTCGACGGCAGCTTGCTTGTCTGACGTTACCTGGAGCTCTTGTAGTTTTTCAGCCAGGTACGCCTGCATCATTGCGAACGCGTTCATTGCGCACGTTGCGAGGCCCTGAGCCCTGTAGCATTTCTCGAGCAGAGAAGCCGAGGCTCGACAGGCTTTGCTACGGAGAGTTGGTTTAGTCCCGGATGACTTGGGAGCCAAATGAGATGCCAACGTGTCCTCAATTTGAGGCACGTTGGATATTCCCACTTCAACCATCCCGCCCATGTCGAGAAACTGCGAGAGCGGCAACAGCATGGGAGCCCTGGGCTGAGGACAGGTGCGAGTCAGCTCTGTGAGGAAGTCCGGGAAGACGGGTATCCTTTGCCTCGTGGCGGCCTGCTGCTTTGAATAAAAATAATTTACCGCCAACCTCGTGACTTGTTGACGAGGTGGAGGCTCCGGCCATGGGATCTGCAGTGCGTCCGCTGCTCTGTGACACAAGTCGAACAGAGCAGGGATGGAAAAGGCCATCTCCGGGAGCACAGGTATCGGGGTGCGGGAGAGGTCTTCTCCCTGTTCCCCGAACCCGACGTCGGCATCATCCGCAGAAAATTCACCTGAGGCTGAAATCGAGATCTCGTCCTCGTTCATCATGCCTCGAGTGTCAAACTCGACAGTTAAGTCCACCATGGGGGCCAGCACATCTGGGCTGTCGCCCCATTTGACTCGGGTGCTGTCGTCCAAAGCCATGCTCTCGAGCTCCGGCGTGGGAGTCAGAGGCTCAGTGGTGTCCGGGTCCGCTGGCGCCGCAGCTGCCCCCATAGCTTTGGCCACGAAGTCCGCCCGGTGCCTCCTCACCGCCTCCAGCATCTGGCTGCAGTGTGAGCAAGACTCGGGTGCGTCCAGCGGCATGTTTGCATGTAACATCCCAAAGCAGACGGGACAGGCCTCATGGGTGTCCGTCGCTGAGAGGGAAAAACCACATCCGCTGGGGCAGGCGCGCGAGGTCGGACTCGCCGTCCTGCTGGTCTTTTTTGGAAGTCTTGTCTTTCGCTTTCCTTTCTCCGGAGGCATGTCCGAGATAAGACGAGAGAGTCAGCCTTGCGAGTCAGCCTTGCTACGAGTTAGCAGAGGTAGCGGTGTGACGCAGTTAGTGCCGTCGAGCGAAGCAGTCTGCGGAAAGAGGAGAAGAAAAAACTTTGAGGTTTAGGGTAATGTGCCGGACTAGCTTTCGCTAGCCCAGCAGTACACAGGAATAATTCTCTGTGCGCTCTGTGTAGGGAGCAAGCTCACCTCTGGTCGAGCGATGAAGCAACAGAGAAGTCCTGCGAAGAGAGATTTCAGGTTTAAGCGAGGTGAAGGGCAATAAGAGATTGATGGATGGGCGCCAGCGGCTTAAGTACCCAGAGGGTGGGGCCTCTGGCGCAACGCTGACGCCCCTGCCGTAAAGGTGTGATTGTATTCCCTCAGGTAAACTGCGCAGGCGCAATTTCCCCTAGTGATATGTTGCACCGAGTGACCAGACTGATAAGGGAACTGCATTTGGAATGTTTATTGTGGTATTTCACTTGGCTGCAGCTGTTAGGAGGACTCATTGGCAACACAAAGTTGTAAAACATTTTATAAAATTTCTGTTGCAGCCTCACAGTATTCTGATTGTTACCAACCAAGTAACCAGTGAGTTATGAGTGTGCATTTAGAATACCCAGTTTTAAAAATCATTAACTGTGTCCTGTATACAAATCTAAATCACTACCTGCCAAAAAGAGGGTTAAAGTAGAAGCTACTTATGCATCTGTGACGCACTCTGCTTTGATGTGTCATCTTTACTCTCAGCTTCTAATTCCTTGTTTACCTTTAGAACTTTTGCAAATTTCACTTTAACTTTAAACCAAAGAGCCATAACACATAGTTCCAACTAAAGAGTCCTCTGTTGTACTCTAAATGTCGTAATACAGTTAAAACAAAATGGATCTAGGTCTTTGCTAATTTTTAATGTCTTGGTTGGTTGCCCTTGTTCCACTTCTCTATCAAGTTTAATGACATCTGACTGTGTCATCTTTGCAGAGCAAAGATACTTAAAGCCCCACTGACATGATTTTTTATTTTTCATAAAATTGCTCGAAATATATATATTTTATCATTTAAATATGTTCATTTTTGCAAACAAAATGCTAAATCACTTTAATTTTGCTTTAAAAGTGATTTTGAACTTCAAGCCGTGTTTAATCATGGGAAATCCAATTACACACGAACGCACCATCTGTGATGTAACACTGGGCAGAGGGCTCTGGTCTCTTTAATAGCGGACCATTTAAAACCCGACGAATTTATCAATCTATGTGAAGATTTGAGTTATTTGTCTTCATTTTGGGAAGCAGAAAATAGTTTGGGTGATGGAACAAGAAACAACAGGATCTAATTTAGGTCTGATGCTGTATCAGACTTACCTTCATGTCGAGCTGCTCATACCTGTGCACTGTGACAAGCCCAGAGCTCTGCCCGGTGTGACATCACAGATGGTGCGTTCGGGTGTAATCAGATTTCCCATGATTAAACACGGCTTGAAGTTCAAAATCACCTTTAAAGCAAAATTAAATTGATTTATCATTTTGTTTGCATAAAGGAACATGTTTAAATGATAAAATATATATATACAGGTAGTCCCCGACTTACGAGCACTCTTACATACGAGGTCCCGGACTTACGAGCTGGCGAAAGAGAAGTAAATTTGTAAAAAATACAGCACTTTTTTGTGTTTTTAGATGAAAGTGTGTTAGCTAACCATTTGGAAACACATTTCCGACCATGTTTATGAACTAATATGAACGTTTTTGATGAAAAACGAGTGTTCGTAGTAGCGCTAGCATAAATGTTCCAACTTACGAGCGAAAATCCGGACTTACGAGAACACGTGCTTCGTGTTCCAACTTACGAATTTTTGTGTTACGAGCACCTCGCAGGAACGGAACTCGCTCGTAAGTCGGGGACTACCTGTATTGAGCAATTTTATGAATAGTAAAAAAATCATGTCGGTGGACCTTTAAGTCAAGACACCAAGTTGAATGTCCAAAAATGAAAACAATTCAAAGGCAACAAATAAAAAAGTATGCTATTTACAAGAGGAGGGCCCTCTTGGAGTCTTTGGCGGGGATGCTGGATGGTGCATAAGCTGGGAACTCCTTTATTCTGCTGGGGGACTTCAATGTCCACGTGGGTAACGACAGTGTGAACTGGAGTCTGATCTGAACTTGAGTTGTGTTCTGTTGTTGGACTTCTGGGCTAGTCATAATTTTTCCATAAAAAACACCATGTGCGAACATAAGGGTGTCCATAAGTGCACTTGGCACTATGCCCTAGGACACATGTGTCAAACTCTTGGCCCGCGGGCCAGATGTGGCCCGCCATGTCATTTTATCTGGCCCGCGAGAGCTTAATTAAAAAGTTTTGAGTGTCTAAAAATTAATACGAGCGAGTTTTGACCAAAAACTACATTTCCCACAATGCCTTTCGACTACGGCAGCCCCACTATGCCTTTCGACAACGGTTTTCCCACAATGCCTTTCGACTACGGTAGCCGAGGCAGTGTTTCTACCTTCATGCCAACGAGTGGAATTGAGATATAAATAATGATCCCAACATGTCCAGAAAGAGAAAAGTTGATACAGACGGAAGTTTCAAGAAAGATGGGAAGGCGAATACTTGTTTGTGCTTCCAGGAGAAAGACCGGTATGTCTTTTGTGTTACGAGGCGGTGTCGGTTTTGAAACCAAACACGGAGCTAAGTACGCTAAAGCTAGCCTTCAAGAAAAGCAACACATTCTGCCAAGAATTAAAAGGCAAACTGCGGTCGCAGCAGAGTTTGTTCATGAAACCCACAGCCAAAAACGAGGCTGCAGTGAAAGCTAGCTTCAAAGTGGCTGTGTGACTTTGCTGTGTTGTGCGACATAACCGACCATCTCGCCCAGCTGAATCAGAAGCTGCAGGAACAAGTCATCACGCAGATGTCCGACGCGATCACGGCTTTCCTGCGAAAATTGGACTTATGGATGTGGCAAGTGAAACAGGACAATCTTGTCCACTTTCCTGTTTGTCAGGTTAGCATTTTCTTAAAATTTAATTCAAATATATCCTGATGCATTCTCAATAATCCAGGTAGAAAAATCTAAAAAAGCTAAGTGTGGTCCTCTGGACATTCAAAAAAACAAAACAAAAAACAGGTGATTATTTCAGCCACCTAAAATAATATGTTCCCCTTCCTTGGATGGTTTCTTTTCACAAAGATGGCCTCTTTTACTCGTCTCTCAAACCATTGTTCCTCTCTATCAAGGATGTGAACATCTTCATCCCTGAAAGATGAAGTTTTGTTTTGTTTTTTAAATGTCCAGAGGACCAGACTTAGCTTTTTTAGATTAATTAAAATATAATAAAATGTAATTCAACAAAGAAGAAGAACATTTCAACTGTGTGCAATTTAATGATTGTGCTTGCATTTTGTTTTGTGTTTATCATTTTCAGAACATGATCAATCATAGAGAGAGAATCCACTTGGTGTGTTCAAGGACAGGCAGCATCTCCTCATCAAAGACTAACCAAACAACTTGAGTACGGTAATATAGTTGTGAACTGAGTCAACCTTTATTTTGGTATGTGTATGCACACAAATTGTTGTCATTCACAGTTGGATGCAAGGCTGTGTGTAGCCTTTTTGGGTGAGATGCTACATGTGTCATACATGTTCTTTGCAGCTCAGTTTTATGTTTTTTTTTAATTAACTTGGACAATTTCATCCTTCATTAATGGAGTTATGTGGGTTTTCATAAGCTGACAAATTTTAAAAGGATTTATGTTAGAGCAACAAGCAAACAGATGTTTTCTATGCAACTGTAATTGTCAGTTGAATAAGTTATAATAAATGAGTTATTCAACATTAAGGAGTACGGTAGTTACATTTATTTTACATTACATTAGATTACATTTAGTTACATTTATAAGTTACATCTGGCCCTTCAAGGTCAGCCATTATGCCGATGTGGCCCTCGGTGAAAATGAGTTTGACACCCCTGCCCTAGGACATGGATCGATGCTTGACTTTGTAGTTGTGTCGTCTGATTCCTGCCATTTGTTTTGGACACTCAGGTGAAGAGAGGAGCTGGGCCGTCAACTGATCACCCCCTGGTAGTGAGTTGGATCAGATGGCGGGGGAAGATGCTAGACAGATTGGGTAGACCCAAACATGTAGTAAGGGTTTGCTGGGAATGCCTGGCAGAAGAACCCATCAGAAAGATCTTCAACTCACACCTCCAGGAGAGCTTTAACCACATCCCAGCTGAGGCGGGAGACATTGAGTCTGAGTGGGTCATGTTCTACAACTCAATTATTGAAGTGGCTGCCTTGAGCTGTGGCTGCAAAGTTGTCATTGCTTCTTGCGGTGGCCATCCGTGAACTCGGTGGTGGCCACCCCAGGTTAGGGAGGCTGTCAAGCTGAAGGAGTCCTATCGGGCCTTGTTGGCTGGTGGGACTCTGGAGGCTGCTGAGGAGTACTTGAGGGCCAAGCGGTCTGCAGGCTTGGCTGTTGCTGAGGCAAAAGCTCAAATATGAAAGGAGTTTGGTGAGAACTTGGATAAAGTCTCTCGGTCAGCTCTGAGGAGATTCTGGAAAACCATCAGGCAGCTGGGGAGGTGAAAGCAGCCCTTTGTTCAGTGAAGGTGGGGTGTTGTTGACCTCAACCAGTAATGTCATCAGAAGCTGGAAGGAATACTTCTTTAACCTTCTCAGTCCCACCAGCATGTCTTCCATGGAGAAAGCAGAGTCAAGAGACTTTGGGACTGGCCGAGGTAGGTAAAAAGTTACACCGTGTCAGGGCTACGGGAGTGGATGCTATTAGCCCTGATTTTCTTAAGGCTCTTGATATTGTGGGAGTGTCTTGGTTGACACGCAACATTGCTTGGACATCGGGGGCAATGCCGCTGAATTGGCAGACTGGGGTAGTGGTTCCCCTCTTCAAAAAAATGGGACTGGAGGGTGTGCTTCAATTACAGGGGCATCACTCTCCTTAGCCTCCCTGGTAAGGTCTATTCAGGGGTCTTGGAGAAGCGAGTCAGATCATTGGTTGAACCTCAGATCCAGGAGGAACAATGCGGGTTCCATCCTAGCCGTGGAACACTGGACCAGCTCTTTACCCTCACTAGGGTCCTTGAGGGGTCATGGGAGTTTGTCTATCCAGTCTACATGTGTTTGTAGACTTGGAGAAGGCATTTGACCATGTTACTCAGGGTACGCTGTGGGGGGTGCTCCGTGAGCATGGGATAGGGAGCCCGTTGTTACAGCCTGTTTGGTCCCTTATACAAGTGGTGCAAGAGTTTGGTTCACATTGCCAGTAGTAAGTTGGACCCCTTCAGGGTAGGAGTTGGACTCCACCAGGGCTGCCTGTTGTCACAGATTCTGTTGATAACTTTTATGGACATAATTTCTTGGTGCAAACAGGGGGTGGAGGGACTCTGGTTCAGTGGCCTCAGGATTCTATCTCTGCTCTTTGTGTCTGGTTTGTATCAATGTCAACCCCCAAGTAAGAAGAATGATTCAGTAAAGACAGAAACTGTCACGCAGCGGCTCCGCTGACTCCCCTCCCTTTAGCCTGACTCTTCTGTCCTCACACTTACTCCTTTCTGTCTTATTTTTTGCCCCTTCTGTCCACAATCTTATTTAGTTCATCCCAGTAATGCCTGTCACCCTTCCTCTGCCCCTGACTCCCCTCTGTCATATTTTTTGCCCCTTCTGTCCACAGTCCTATTTAGTTCATCCCAGTAATGCCTGTCACCCTTCCTCTGCTCCTGTCTGTCTGCACCATGCCTTCCCTGCTTAATCAGTTCATCTGTACATGCCTCCCTGCTTAATATTCATGTTCTTTGTTCCTCTGCCCTTCTGATTTCTGCTCTGTTCTTTGTCTGTATTTGTTTCTTGTTTTTACTTTGTTTCTGTCATTTCTTTTCACTTCCTCCTCAGTCTGCTTCAGTCCTGATTCTACTCTTCTGCTCCTCAT
>JBBPBX010019596.1:26848-44306 GCA_038048925.1 Garcialebias charrua | reverse complement strand
TGTCCCACCACGTTCTCTGAGGTCAGCGGACCAGTTACTTCTAACAGTTCCAGGATCTTGTCTTAAATGCAGAGGTGACAGGACCTTCTCTGTAGCAGGACCAAGACTTTGGAACGAGTTACCTCTGCTCGTCAGACAGGCCCCTCCCTCTCAGTTTTCAAATCCTGTTTAAAGACCCATTACTATTCCGTTGCTTTCAACACCTGATAATCTGTGTTTGGTCGTTATATTTATTATCTGCAACATTTTTATGTCTATGTTCTGTTTTTTACTTCCATTTTGTATGTTGCCTGTGTGTTGCCTGCTTTTTGTCTGTTTGTGCAGCACTTTGGTTGGCCTTGTTGCTGTTGCTCTATAAATAAAATGGTATGGTATGGTAAAACAACACCACACTCTATCTGATGAACTAGTGCAATGTTTGTTAGATCGCACATGCAGTGCCAGCCCAAGGCAAGTACTAGCTGCTTAGGGCCCCGGGGCCACTAGGGCCCCCCCTAGTGGATTATTATTTTTTTGTTATGATTTCTATATGATTCTATTTAATATTTTAAGTTCAGCTTTTGCAAATTGTTGCATACATTTACATAGTTTTAAGAGCTAATTATTCAACTTTAAATGTATTTTTTAAATGTATTCAATTTTGTCTGTTATTGCAAGATTTAATTTATTTTTATGCATCTAAGTTATTTTGTCTGTCGTTTTCTTGTTGATCTTGCATTACAAGTTATTTTGAACAATAACTGTTGCAGTTCTTTGGAACTAACAATAATAAACCGGATGACATATTTTTTTGTAAAATACATTGCATAATGCATGTTGGTGTTTTTTGTTTTGTTTTTCTTTCGTTTTGTTACTTTTAGTACCACTAAATCGCATGTTTCAAACTCAAGGCCCGTGGGCCAAATCCGGCCAACCATAACCATTCCTATGGCCCTCTACACCCTGGAGGGCCACAGAGACTGAACTTCAAGATAAATTTACTTTATCAGTCAAATCAAATCAGTTTTTATGTTTAAAATGTCAAATTACTCAAACATAAAATATTATATTTTTTAGAAGTAGTCATCAAATGCAGAGAAAGTTATCTAAAAAAGCTAAGTCTGGTCCTCTGGACATTCAAAAGTGTCAAAAACATTTGAATGTCCAGAGGACCAGACTTAGCTTTTTTTCTACCTGGATTAATGAGCATGCATCAGGGCAGAGAAAGTTATATTTTACCAGTTTGTTAATAACCCTAACCCTAACCCTAACTAGATGATATATACATATAAGATGCAGTGAGGATAATTACATGTAAACCATACCGTCGCCCATCAAATATATTATTTGAACAACTTAAATTGTTAAAATTTTATGATTTAGTGGATTATAATATATTATTATTAATGTACAAAGCACAAAATGCCTTACTTCCCTCAAATGTTCAAAAGCTTTTCATAAAGAGACTGAGTTCTTATAATTTAAAGGGAACTGAGATTTTTGTTAAATCCCATATCGCACCAGCTTAAAGGGACGCTCTATATCCATTCAGGGAGTTGATCTGTGGAATAATTTGGAAAATGATACTAAATATGCCAGATCTTTGTCTGTGTTCAAGAAAATGGTTAAATCTAAGATGCTGACAAAATACAAAGATGCATAAAATGCTGTTTTATTGTATATTGTATTGTAAACTATTGGACTGATTATGACGTTGATATTGTTATTCATTTACTCATTGAGAAATAGCAATTGACTCTGTTTTTGTTATTATAGATTGATTTGCTCGTGTAATTGAGAAAAAAAGGGGCACTTAAAATAAGATTTTTTTCTTCTCACTGCCTCCTTTCATTTTATGTTCATTTTTTTATTTTTCCAAAAATTTTCTTTCATACTGTATGTAAAGTTATTTTTGTATTGAATGTAAAATGAATAAATAAATAAACTAAAAAACTAAAACTAAAAGATAATGTAAACAGGGCTGTCAAGAGTTCCACTGAGTTCATGTTGGGTGGGTGAATGACCTGATCATCTGACTGTTGATTGCAGTAATCCACATTACAAGCAGAAATAGAGGGCCCCAAACCCAATTTTGCTTAGGGCCCCATGGGGGCTTGGGCCGACCCTGCTCACATGTAGCCCTCAAAGTATGTGTTGGTAATAACTGTTGGCTACTATCAATATCTGCACAACTCACAGAGTTGCAGCCATTTTTGTGTAGGATAAGGTTGATTAGCTGGGATGGCCATCTTGAACTGAACTGACTCTAAAAATGAATCGGATCCTGCACAATGTGTTGTGCTCAATGAGTGTGTTGTGAAAGATGCTCAGCTACTACCACACCAGGTTTTAGCTGTATATGTTTATTTTTGGTTGAGTTTAGCCAGTTCCCTGTTTGCTAAGGGCAGGCTGGGGCAGCCATCTTGAATTTATTACAAACAGCAGGACACTTTTTTTTTTACACCGTAAATAATGAAAGGTAATATTGATCAAACTGGAACAAAGGGTTGATGAATATTTCAACCGTTTTCAAAATAGGACGTCTCCCTGGCTTCTGGATCTTTTAGTAACATTTTTTTTTAGAGAAACAAAAGTGTAAATATTTATAGCAACACAGGTTTTTGATGCCTTTTTAAGGTATGCCTTCTTGATGAGCACATTCATTACAACTTGATAAAGCTTAAATTTATTTAAAAAAAGTTTTTATCTTCAAAATTTAAACGTATTATTAGAGTCAAGAATCTCTTAGTCCAGTAACAGTTCGGTCAATTCCTGTGAGTTTTCTCTTTGCTATATGACAACTTTAATAGTACTTTATGGTTTACTTCTCAAATCTGTATTCATAAGCAGCAGAGAAAGACTTGATCGGTGACAAGTTTTCTCAGCAACAGAACGAGCGTCTGAACATGCTGCAGATCATTTTAATACCTGCTTGTATCAGATAAATACTTTGTAGGATTTAAACCAATTTAGAGACGTTCCTGTAATTCCAACATCATATTCAAGTCTCTGTAGTACAGTAGAATATTGTGAGTGAGATCAAACTTATTTCTTTGCAGATTTTCACGCAGCTGACCAGCAATATACTTTCTCCAGATTTTTTTTGTGTGTGTTGTACTGATTGGTCTTGAATGACAGAAAATAAGGCAGTGAGGATGTTTTGTGTCATTAAATAGGAGAAAAGTACCTCATTAAATTGAAGTAAAATTGACTTCAACAGTCATACGAATACATCACAATGAAGTTTATGACATAATAAATATGGATTCAACTATATCAGTTAAAATAAATTAACTAGAATTTTTTCATTGTAATTAAATGTTTTTAAATTAAATTATCAAAAGTGCATTTCCCCCCCATTTTATGTTCATGCGTTTCTCCATATTTACCAGTAGATGTCGCTCTTTCTTCACCTGACTGACTTCTTTCCTTTGCATGAAAAGCATGTCTCCCCCCAGCACCTTCTGTGTCACACCATAGATATAATAAACACATCTATGTGTCACACAGCCAGGATAATAAAATGCTGACTTCTCAAAGTGCTGTTGGTGTGTCTGTCTCAGCATAGCAGCCCTGAAGCCTGACACTCCAGAGAGAGAGGAAGGAGGAGGAGGAGGAGGGGGTTAAAAAAAAAGAAGAGAGAGAATCTGCTCAGAGCTGCTGGGGGGCTTCAGCCCTGTGTTTCTGTGAAGGTAGGTGGGAGTTTATGCTGCTTGTTCTGTTTTAGAGGATTGTTTTAGGGTGTTCCACACTTTTTATTTTGAAGTTCTCAATTTTCTATAACCATTCTTTGTGATTTTGACATTCTGCATGTGTGACGCCGGACAAAGCTGTTGTCGAACATAATCCCCTGTGCTCCTGTGCAGGTTTGATGCTTGAAGGAGGTTAACTTCAATTAGAAGCTAAAATCAATTTGTGTCACTTTGGAAGAGTTTCCCAGATGAAACTTCTGTAGAAGCTTGAGTCATCCAACAGCAGCCCATCACTGTGGGCTTCATTCGTCAAGAGAGGGTTTGGAGATTTATCTCTGGAAGTTTGGACGTAGGATAAAATTTGCTCATCCAACAGAGCCATTAGTGGCTGACGTGTGTATCTGCCACCAGATCAGATCAGCTTGTGATTCTTTTCTGCTTTTAAAATTAATCCTTTATTTTATTACTCCTAAAAGCTAAGTTGCTCTGAGTGGGTTGAAATTAAAATGGAACCCTAACACAGTGTCAAGTAGCAACCCAAGCTGGCATGGATCCGCTCGACTGGAAGTAGCTGACTTGTGAAGCTAAAATTAAGCTCTGAGGGCTGATTTGGAATGTTACACTCGAATGGTGAGACGTGGAGAAGATGACCCTCAGAGGGTGAGAAATCTTCAGGTCTGCAGCAGAACGACAGCTTGGTCTTTTAACAAGTTATTCTGCTGCCGTTCCCAAAAACGCTCAATAAAAGTGCAGATTGAAACAGGCCGCTTCAAAGTCAAAAATGAACAATAAACCGACAACAAGCTGTTCACATACTGTACCCCCAATGAAGACAAGAGGTCAGACACAGAAGCAGCATTTAATTTATTTTTGGAACATTTATGGAGTTTACTTCCACATTTAAACCCTTGTAAATGTCTTTTATTTTACATGCAATAATTTATTGCAGCTCTTTTAGGTGTACCGTGTTTTTCGTCCTATAAGTCACGTTTTTTGCACGATTTGCATGCCCTGCGACTTATACACTAGCCGTGTTTCCATCAAGGTTTCTAGCTGCGCAATTTGAAATAGCGCAGCAGAAAAGCTTAATGGAAACGGCAAATTGCGAGGTTACTTCCTGAATTACGCTAAAAAGTTTATACGCTCGCTTGAGGTGGTTTTTGGGATCTGCGAAAATGAGCAGCTGCGCAAAATGACAGATGGAAACACATTTGCCGACTCGTGCTGCCGTAGCGAAAATTCACGTCACGTGACTGATCAGCTGTTTCCGCTCCGGACAACATGTAACATCGCTAAAACTAGTTGGCATGACAGAATAAATACAACTCGCCCGATAGCAACACGTACCTGAAATATTCTCTCCATTTTGATGAGATGTGTGGCCGGGTTCTGTTTTCAACTGCTACTTCCTGTTTACTGTAGACATGCGCAGTGCTGACGTCTGACGTAATGACGCTGACGTCTGACGTAATGACGCTGACGTCTGACGTAATGACGCTGTGTGCGGCTTGGAAGAAGCGCTTCAAGCCAGCAGATGGAAACACTTCTGATCTGCATTAATTTGTATTTACATATTTGCGAGGTAGCTCAAATTTCGCAATTAAAATGGATGGGAACACGGTTACTGAAGCAATTTATGTTTTTCTCTCTCCCATATTTATAAACCAACTTTAGG
Source organism: Garcialebias charrua (assembly GCA_038048925.1). Classification (NCBI taxonomy): domain Eukaryota; kingdom Metazoa; phylum Chordata; class Actinopteri; order Cyprinodontiformes; family Rivulidae; genus Garcialebias; species Garcialebias charrua. Next base: position 38,960 of record JBBPBX010019596.1, on the reverse strand, counting down.
CTGAGATATGACGGTTCATTCATGCTGACTGAAAATATTGAACACAACCATTTTCAGCCCCTAAATGGCACTCGAGGAGTATGGCATGCCGTTGTGTCATAGGTAAAAGTGGCTATTAATGAAACAATCGTCTTGCCATAAACTGCCACCTTTGTTCTGCTCGCCTGGAACAAAATCAGCTGCGCCGCCCCAGCAAAATGCAGCTAATTTGACCATTAAAGTGCATTTATTAATTAAAAGTTCAACTGAGACACACCTTTACTATAATGATGAACAAACAAATAATTGTTTTAGATGTTTATCTTGTTAAATTTTGAAGAAATGCACAGCGTTCCTCCTTCCTGATTTCTTCCCTGTCTCTGTGTTCCTGGAGCACCGAGGCAATGATTACTTTTGAAATACAGGTAGTCCTCGACTTACGATGGAGTTCCGTTCCTACGCGTCGTCGTAAAGTGAATTTCGACATAAGTCGGAAAATATGTACAAACTAAAAAATAAAATAAAAAGTACAGTACTGTACAGTTACCAAGCACTTAGCCTATCCTAACACAGTTTTTAAAGACGAAGGAGCTAGTTGAATCGTCTCCCTCCTCCTTAGCAGGCTCCATTTACATAAAGGGAGCTAGCTGGCTAACTAGCTTGCTGTACGGTGGCCTACCTCCGTCCGTCCGTCCGTCCATCCAATATCTGTTTACGACGTAAAACCGCCATCAGCTCGGTTCAGAGCGTTTAATCTCTGCCTGTACTTGTCCACTGCTTTGCTGGTTCTGCCATGAAGCTCCATCCAGAGCGGGTCTTTCTGTGTTTTTCCGCTGCTTCTGCCGTCAAAACCGGAAGGAACTTGGAACTCGGCTTTCAAAATAAAAAATTCAAAAAAAAAAAAATTCTTTAATGGAGATGCATGTCGTAACCACGAAACATCGTAACTCAAGACCGTCGTAAGTCGAGGACTACCTGTATAGCTGATTTGACCGTTAACGTCCTTTAATTAAGTAAAAGTTAAACTGAGATGTACCTGTATTATAAAGTCGAGCAAACCAATAATTGTTTTTAAGTGTTATTCTTGTTAAATTCTTTTAAAAGTCTTCATGTGCACTCCCGCGGTCGCCATTTGGCAGCCGATGGATTTTTGGCACAACACCGGCCCACGCTTCCGGGTTGTCAGCGGTGATGTATAATACAGTAGATGCGACTTTGTGGCGAAGCGACATATTTATGGATTTTTCCACTTCATTACCGTAATTTTTGGTCTATAGGTCGTGCCTTTTTATGTTTTATTTTCCAAGGCCTGCGACCTATACACCAGTGCGACCTATTTATGGATTTTTTCCCCATACAGTATTTTTAGACCAATTTTGGCTGAGTTATGACCCTTTTTCACTTTTGCATAAAATGGTGCAGTACCACTTTCGGCCGCTAGGGGCAGTGCAGTACCACTTCCAGAGGAGTACACCGACCCAAGAAGAAGAAGTAGACCGTTTCCAGCTCATGTGCCCGAAAAAAAGCTCCTCTGCTCGGACTGATTCTGTCTGCCTCCTGGGCTGGATGTAGCTTATGTTAGCTCTGTTTGTTTGCTGTTTGTCAGCAAGATAAGTCAAGAACCACTCAGCGGATTTTTCTGAAACTTACAGAATGGAATGGAATCACAGTGCGGACGTTTACAAGTGAGTACCTTTATTAGATGTTTGAGATAAAAAAATAAAAAAAACAATCTTTTTGTAGCATTTAGCTTCTAGTGTTAGCTTCTGTATTTGTTATAAATAGCTTCGAAACCACTCGGTGTATAATTTTTTGGCTTACAGAGTGTAATTATAGGAGCTTTAATGTACGTTACTATGGTCTCGAGGAAACATTTGACCTAAAATTCGATTTTTTATTCGTGTTCTGAGAGACGGACTCCTCTCGTGTTTAGCTTCTGTTAGCTTCTGGCAGACATGCAGCAGAGCTAAACACTCGGTCCATATTGCTGGGTTGACTCAGCGGTCACGCGGCGCGTCAGCGGTGGATGACGCGTTACGTCGGCGGTGACGTAGGTGCGACCTATACACCGGTGCGACCTATTTATGGATTTTTCCAATTTATTGATAAATATTGGACACTGCGACCTATACAACGGTGCGACCTATACAACGGAAAATACGGTAGTCATGTTTGGACTGATGCGACTTATAGGGCGAAGCAACGTGTATGGCGAAAAATACGGTAATAGGAACAATTTTTCTGCATCATCTCCAAAACAAGTCCGTTTTTTTCCAAGACTTTCAGACAACTTTTCCACAGAGAAGGAGCTCTATTCAATACCTTTACAAACCCAGAGTGAAGTGGTGGCAGAGAACTCTCCAAACGCTCGAGCTGCTGGCACCAAAGGTGCACGCATGCTTTTAGAAGATCAACAGATGGCTGAAGATATCTATAATGGGTGGAATCAACATGCCAACTGGGATCCAGATGAATGTACTTGTGTGAAAACTCTGCAAGATTTCAGTACTCTTCTTTAACAGTTTTGATAATGGAGCCCCTTTGCATGAAATCAAACAGTTTGTTCCGAAACAGTCCACTCTGAGTGTTCAGCAAATTAAAAAAACATCAGATCCGACACATTTTCAAGGCCGTTTCGATCACTTAATAAATAAATGTTGTGTGGTTAGTGAAACCCCAGCAGGCTTCAGAGCTGCCCTACGTGCAGCAGCTGGAGGTGCACGAGATGGTTGAGATTTTAGCTGGAAAATAAACAGTCAGCTGGCATTGGCAGGTGACAGCCATCACGCAGCTCCACTCCCAGCATGTTGTTTCATGCAGAAACTCTTCAGCGACAGACGAACATTCATAAACACGCACGCTGTTTCCACTGAAGATGTGTCCCTGAACACAACAAAATGTGTCACAGAACCACATTTGACCGTTTGAACTCTTCCTTTTTCACCTCAAGAGCAAAAAGTGAGGCTCCAAAGCTTGAATGGAAGGTTTTGACAATAACTTCCGGTAAGCCCAAAAGGTCTAATATAAAATGATCGAACCTCTCAAAACTGGTAAAAGTGAGAACCGCCCCCGTCTTCTTATCCTTTAAGTCTTCTCGGTCTTCTTCAGTCTCAGCTGTGTGATCCTGACTTTGTGTCATTGGCTTTTCACATTAGAGCTTCAGCAGCGGTGACGTAAAACCATCGGCACAGTCGGGAGCACCATCAACGAGCTGTTTTAAAGCATTTAGAATAAAGAGGAGCTTTGCTCTTTCAGCAATCTCCGTTAAAGATGATTTCATGACTATAGATCTCAAGGTCACTTTTTAAAAATTCATTTTACATTGTGTTAAAAGAAAAACCTTTTTACATGTAATATTAAAAGAAAAGAAAAAAACATAAAATGAAAGGTGGCAGGAAGAAGAAGAAATCTTATTATACCTGCCCCTTTTTTTCCAAAACAAAAAACAAAATCAATACAAACAATTAACTCAAACAACATTCGTCAATGAGCAATCGAACCAAAAGAGTAACTCATTACAAATCTAACAATTTCTAGTAAAATAAACAATTAAATAGAAATTTTTAGTATTTTGTTAACAATTTAGTTTTAATCATTTTTTTTAAACACAAGCACTGATTTTGCAGTTTTAACTTCATTTCCTAAACAATTCCACAAATCAACTCCCTGTATTGAAACAGACCGTCCCTTTAAACTAGTTCTGTACTGAGGTTTTACAAAAATCTCAGTTCCCTTAAGACTATCAGCTCGTCCTCTTAACAAAATTAATTTGAACATTTGAAGGCAGTACATTATTATGGGCTCTATACATTACCAATAAAATATTATAGTCCACTAAGTCATAAAACTTCAGCAACTTAAGTTGTTTAAATAATATAGGTACTGTACTTGTTTTTCTGTATAATAAATAATAAGGTCCCAGACCCAACTATTGAAACCACTGGTTTAAATTATCATCAAAGTTCATGCTCAATAATCCAGGTAAAAAAAAAAAATCCAACAACGGTCAGTCAGGTCATCTGGACAGTTTTTTTGTTTGTTGTTGAGGCGTTTCACCCTCCATTCGAAGGGCTTCATCAGTCAAAGGAGTCCCAAACAAACCGTTATCCCCACTAAGCAGTACACTCCTACAGTGAACCAACTACTCCACTGGTTGGTTTAAATTGTATTTAAATTTAATTGTATTTGTTAAAATTGTATTTCAGAACTTTAGCATCAGGTTTGATTGAAATCTCTGCCAATGTTGATGGATAAAAATTACAGGTAGTCCTCGACTTACGGCAATTTGGTGTTACGAACGCATCTTATTAATAAAAAAATTAAAAATTAAAAATTAAATAAAAAAATCTTATTTTATGTGTTTAAATGTTCTTTATTTTATGTGTACAGCCCTTTGTTGCAGCTGTGGTTGTACTGTCATAAAAAAAAACAAGGCTTGGAGAGATGGGCACACAGTGAGTGTAAGAACAGGAACCATTGTAGCTGTAAAGCTTCTGTGGTCAGAAGTTAGATCAAAACAACTGCAATAGTTTGGGCATTGTAATACATTTTTGGAATGTTGCTCAGTCTTCCCAAGAAACTAAAGTCAGGAAACTGTGTTTCAAATAAAATAAAAAATAAACATTTAGCAGTAATAAAACAAAAAATGATATCCAAGAGTCCTACAAGTAAGCATGGTGGTGGCAGCGTCATAATAAATGGTTGTTCAGAGTCTGTGAGACGAGGCAGGACAAAGAGAACAAAACAAATATATAAAGTAGAAACAGATTTTTTTTAAATTAAAGGTGGAGGCAAACATTTCCAATGTATAACTAAGAAAACTCAGACTTTACAGAGAACTCCATTGGGATTAGAACACGGTAAAGCATCTCTTCAGAAAACTGAAACTAAACCTGTCGTTGTTGATTTTTATGTGTTGAATTTGAACAAATTCACACACAAGAAAAGATCAGATCATGATTACGGTGACTTCAGTTCCTCTGCTGTTTCAGTCAACACGGCCACACTTTACTGTCAAATGAATAGGGTTTCAGAGAAAACGGATCAACAACAATGGCACTGATACAGAGACAGTATGGATAAAAGGAATTTTGCAATTTTTGTATTTCTTGGTCTCCATAAAGCATTGGATACCATCAATCATGACATCACACTAAAAAAGTTGGAAAGGTATAGGGGTAGCATTATATTGACTTAGAAGCTACTTTGGACAAAGGAAACAGTTTACCGGTAATCACAAATCAAAATGATTAAATATAACTTGTGGGGTTCCACAGGGGTCAGTGTTAGGCCCCAAATATTTAATTTGTATACAAATGACATATTCAATGCATCAAACAATACATTATATTTGCAGATGATGCTAGCATTTTCTGCACTGGAGAAAACATCCAACAGCTCTCTGAGGTGGTCACAACAGAAATAAAAAATAAAATATTGGTTCAAAAATAATAAATTATCACTAAATTTAGATACTGTTCAGTGCCCTGAGTTGACTTCTGTCGTGACTCGGCGCCATATTAATAAATTGAATTGTAATGAATAGGTAAAACTAAATTCCTGATATTTGGAAACCGCAATAAACACGACAACAATGCAATCAAAATGAATTTTCATTCTTTGTTTTTACTTTTTATTGTCTGTTTGGGAAAAAAGTTAAAAATTCAATTAAAGATGATATTTCTCAGCATGTTGGTATATGTATATTTTAAGTATGCAGCTGGATAAAGTCCCATTTACATTTCCTGGTAAAATAAATACTCATACTCTGATATACAGCCATGGACAGTATGTTTTTACTGTAGAGCTCCCCAGTGTGAGGGTTTTGTAGGGCGGACCCTTTTCTCTTTGTGTGTTTGATGAGTTGTTAGATACGTTTTGGGTGGTTCTTCTGTACGAGCGAGTGTCTGTGAATGATAAAAAAAGAGTTCACTCCTTCCAGTCCTCTCTTCATTCTGCTATTCTTAGTTGCCATGTGGCGAGCGAAGGGTTTAAAGTTACAAAGACCTTGCTCTAACATGCTCTCTTTTCCGTCTTTAACGTGTGCGTTTCATCACCACACATGGGTTTTAAATCCAAAATGAGCATCTTGTTTGCAGCGTGTTTACAGAGAATAGGCTCCTCTTCAGTCTGCAAACGTTATCGGAAATACATCTATTAATACTGACATCACCTCAATAAAGCAGCTGATGAGCTCATAGGAGATCCTGGCTGTTTTTGACAAGGACAGTGATTGACAGAATAGAGACCCACCCCCCTCCAATAAATAAAACAGCACTTTGAAGCTTCCAAGAATTCAAAGAGTTGCAGATTACTGACATGATAATAAAACAAAAAAAAAATTACATGGTAAAGACAATTATTCTGGCAGCTTTTTCCAACAAGTGTGTTTATTATAACGGTTTTACTCGTGTCTGTTGTCGATAATTCAAAATGATCCATCCACCCATTATCGTTAGCCGCTTCTTCTTTTCAGGCCGCGGGGGTCAAATCCAGCAATCACTGTGCGAGAGGTGGGGGACACCCTGGACCTCCAGTCCATCACAGGGACACATAGAGACAAACGAGACAAACAACCATTCACTCTCTCACTCACACCTAGAGACAATTTAGAGTTACCAATCAGCCTAACATGCATGTTTTTGGTGTGTGGGAGGAAAAAAGGAGAAAACTGCACGCATGCACGGAGAGAACATGCAAACTCCAACCAGAAAGGCCCCCCCATCCGGGATTCGGTCCGGCAACCTTCTCACAGAAAGGCGACAGCTGTAACTGATCCATGCAGCCTACACAAGAATCAATAGATTTTAATTAAACTCTCAGAAATTTATCACTGGAAGAGCATCACTTGATTAACATTTGGAGCCAACAAAATTCAAGATGGCTGCCAAAGCTATGCAGCGTTGACAAACACAAAAGTGTCTGTAAATCAAAAATTATAGAGCTAAAATATAAGTAAGTAAGTAAGTAATTTTTATTTATATAGCACATTTCCCAGACATGAGAGTCACAAAGTGCTTCACAAGAGGAAAAATAAAATCATAAAATAACAGAAATAAAATCATAAAATCACAGAAATAAAATCATAAAATCACAGAGATACTATACAAAAAGGTAAAACATCACAAGCTCTAAAAACAATGTACAAAGTTAATCAAACGCCTTTTTTTTCTTTCTTGACAGTGCCCTCACATCCAGGGAGCGCAGTGGTGTGTATGAGTGAGTGTCTGTGAGCCGGAGCCATGTCAGACCCCAGGGACATCGACGAGGATGCCATCCTCAGGGGCCTCAGTGCCGAGGAGCTGGACCTGCTGGAGGGTGAGCTGCAGGAGATGGACCCAGAGGTACGGAGCCGTGACCGGTTCTGGAAAGCTGTCAGCTTACGAACACTTTGTCCAGAATCACAAGAACTACATGTTTAGATGTGATGCTTGATGAACAGGCGTGCTGCAGGTTTATAAACACAAAGTCACTGAATTCTGTTCAAATTCTCATACCTTACATCTTTTCGATGCCTCTGATATACAGCATCGAAAACACATGCTGAAACTAGAAATAAAATCTGCTAAACCCATGGGACATTGGCTATTTCTAATCTTCTAAATTATTTTTACTCTTTATAAGTTTAAGGCGTAACACCACACAGCATGAGACTCTGATTGGACAACTACATATTTGAGAAAGTAGAATGACTTCATCGGGTTAGCTGATAGGGGTGCAGGAAAAAAAGTATTTTTTAAAGAATCTATATTCTTAGTCCTGGCGATTCAGAATCAAATCTAAGAGCCCCAAAATCGATTTTTTTTTTAACATTAAAACCCAAGACATAAAGAAAATAAAACCATATCTCATAGTATATGAAAGAATACATAAAATGAAAGGTGGCAGAAAGAAGAAGAAATCTTATTTTATCTGCCCCTTTTTTCAAAAACAAAACAAGTTCAAACAATCAATTCAAACAATAATCTTAAGTAACAGAGCAAAAATCTAACCTAATACTGGTTATTTAAGTTACAGAATTTAATGCATTCCTGTATTATTTGTTCCTATTTTTGGTATAAATATCAAACGATGCAAAAAATTTGATACAATAAGGAATCCAAAATTATTGTTAGAACATTTGTTTACATTGTTGTTTAATGTTTTCAGTTTTAAATTATTGCTTTAAATAAATGTTCCATTTGTTTACATTGTTGTTTATTCTTTTCAGCTTGTCAGTTACAAAACTGAAACTAAATTTATGACTATTTTAATCGAAAAATCGATTTTCAATCGAATCGTGACACCAAAAATCGGAATTGAATCGATTCTCCAGACACTGAGAGATTCGCACCCCTATTAGCTGAGCAACTTTGACCTTATTCTACAAAAGACTCCTTTTTTGCATACGTCCATGTTCAGAATCCAGAAATTGTATGCTGTTCCTACAGAGCCACTCCTGATGTTCACTCGTGAGTGTCCATGACATCTAATGTGTTCTCCCAGAATGCCATGCTGCCAGCTGGTATGAGGCAGCGCGACCAGACGAAGAAGAGCCCGACGGGGGCCTATGACCGCGACGCCCTGGTGCAGTACCTGGAAAAGGAGGCTCTGGAGAGCGAGGACAAGGAGGACCTGGTTCCTTTCACTGGGGAAAAGAAAGGTGGGTGTGTGGGGGTGGGGTCTATGCTCATCTAATTCTGAAGGTTCATCCTTTTAAAATGATTCACTTTACATATTTCAACCAGGCTGGATTCCACGCAGGCCTGTCACTGTAACACATTTTGCTGGGGCCATTAATTGTCTCAGAAATTATTGCGATAAACAATAATATTGTTTGAAATTTAATGATAATTAATTGTCAAGTTTAAGAAGAAATTTTGATTTGTTTAGCGTGTAGTACCTTTTTTGACCACGGTATAAGACTGTTTGAACCAAAGGATGGCTAGTTGAGCAGCGTGTCTCTTTAAGAAAAATGAGAGGGAGGGCCCTTGACGTGACCTGGGCTGACATGGTAGATGCTCGATGATTTGAGCTCTCTAGCATAGCATTTTTCACACAAAGCTTTCAATAAAAAAACAGTAAACAAGTTCTCAGCTTATTTTTTCAGAGAAAAACAACTTTTTACCCAAAGGCACCAGTTTCAACCGCGGATTTTGGAGCTTCGACAAGACTGAGGTTTATTCCCAAGGTCGGCCTGTTAGCCTAGCTCGTAGCTTAGCTTCTCAGCTTAGCTGCTTTTAATAATCCAAAAAACGTGATTTTGGATGGCTAAAACAGCTTTTAAAGAGAAAGGGAGAGAGGTCATTGAAGAGCACCGGAGTTGAGCCGTGTCTTCAGTAGAGATAAACGATAAAGCCGATAAATGAAAATGAGGTCGATAATTTTAATTCATCATGCGATTAATTGATTTATTGTTTATCGCAACAGGCGTAATTCCATTGCACCGTACAGTAGTTTCATGTTGAAATACTGACTGTACTTGATATACTGTACTTACAAAACACTAAAAAGTAGCTGCTCACTTGTAGTTTAAACATCTCTCAGATCTTCAGTGTGTTTTTCCAGCTTCTTCTGACAGCTGGAATGTTTTACTCGGTGACGCACCACCGCACTGCAGTTCTGGCTTTTACTTCCAGGTCTGCGTGGGGTTTTTGAAGCCCATTGACTTTTGAGGCCATGGTCATTACACGGTTTGCCCACCATGTCCACCATGTTCAGACCAAAGAGATCTGACAGGACACATTTGTACTGTACTGCAGTTTCACCAACAACACACTGAATAAATGGAATCTATGCACTAATATGCATTTATAATACATCATACGTATTTTTTGGACTACAAGGCACAATATCAATGAACGGGTCTGTTTTCGCTGCCCAGGCAAATTGCAGCTGGTTTGACCATTAAAGTGCATTTATTAAAGAAAAGTTAATCTGAGACTCACCTTTACTATAATTTCGAGCAAACAAACGATTGTTTTTAAGTGTCAATCTTGTTAAGTCCTTGTTAAAGTCTTCTGGTGCACGCCCTCGTGGCCGCCATTTGGCAGCCAATCGATTTTTGGCACAACACCGGCCCGTGTTTCTGGGTTGTTAGTGGTGACGCATAACAAACGCGACGCGTCAGTGGTGACTCATAATAGATGCGACTTATACAGCGAAGCAACTTATTTATGGATTCTTCCACTTTATCAGACATATTTGGACTGATGCAACTTATAGGGCGGTGCGATGTGTACAGCGAACATACGTTATGCTGTTGGTGGAGAATCAGTTTTTTTAGTGGCTCCTCAGATTGAAGAAGCCTGTTGGATGATGGATGAAACGTCTCAGCACAAAAAAACGAAACCATCCAGATGACCTGACTGAACATTGTTGCATATGAGAACATCACTTCAAAAATGGCCGACGTATCCCTTTAATATCATGTCATTGTCACATAAAATACCTGTAACATTCATCCTCTTGTGTCCAGGGAAGGCATTCATAGCAAAGAAAAGAGAGATCCCTCAGCACGAGCAGATCACCCTGGAGCCGGAGCTGGAGGAAGCTCTGAAAAACGCCACTGACGCAGAGATGTGCGACATCGCAGGTTAGACCATTACTTCTCATAGCTGCAGTAGCAGAAATGTGCCTTTAACCCCACACCCACATGATGATTCACCACAAATTTGATAAGACTTGTTTGTTTAGACAAAAATATCTGGTGTTTAAATGTAATTATTATGTAAAATACAAATTATAGGGAAATCTTGGCAGATGTGCAATAGTTTTTTTTTTGTTAACTTCTTAAAACGGCAAAGGCAGCAGACGGAAAACTAAGGTGCCACAATGGCTAACAGAAATCAAAGGATATTTCTGTTTCCCACCAGCAGCTGCTAATTAACCCATGACAACATGTGCAGCATCGCGTGGCCTCATTGTTTTCAACAGCGTCTCCGACCCACACAGTTCAAACGTTCAGGCCCGTTTTCTCCAAATAGTTTCCTCATCATTAAGAAGGTGACGCCGTGCAGAGCTAACAGACACGTCCAGAAGTGCAGCGGGGTCCGATTCTCCGAGCTCAGCAACACAGAAATAAATAAGCCTGGCTCGAGACCATGGAGGGAAGGGTGGAGTGGACGTGCGGACGGTGAGGACAGAGATACTGTATCTGTTCCAAACAGACATGTGGGAAACGGCTGCTCAACACACAGTTTTCCATGTTTCCTGAAGTTCAAGCGACTCAAACGGAAGCTTAAGATAAACAAAAAAGTCACGTTCTAAACAAAATTATCAAAAAAATGCATTGGGTAAATGTACAAACAAGCTTTGTAAACCTACAAACTTAGTGTGAGTTAAGTGAAAAGGGCTGATCACTCCACTGTAGCGTTAAAACCAATTTAGAAACCCTGACAGGCCCGTTTCACTGGGTTACAACTCAATGGTTGAAGAAGCACTCGGAGAAGGGGTTTAGCAAATAAATTAACTTAACATGAACATATACTTACCTTTTTGGACACAAGAAAGTTTTTTTTTAAAAATCTTTTATTACCCAGAATAAAAGTTGCGATGCATTATAAGTGGGTAAAATTGAGTTGTGTGCTTTACTGGGAGAACAAGCAGCCGCTGTCCTCTGACAGGCCAGACTGGTGAGCAGGCATCCAGAACGGCCGAGCCGGGGAGCGTGTTTGTCCGACTCCATCAGTCTGTCAAAGCACCGGTGGTTTTATCCCTGGACATCATCCAGATGAGGATTAACCCTCCGTTGGGCTTTGTTTTGGGCTTTTGGGCGAACAGAGAAAGGATCAACTGGGCGACCCCCAGCTCTGAGTCGTCCTGCACTTTTTAAAATATAAGTCCAGGCCAGATAATAATGAGCATGTTATTGAACTGAAGTTTTAATTCAGCCGTCTAATTTGCGTTGTGAAGTGGGGTTATTCTCAGGGCCAAACCGGATGACGCGACGGGTGTTAATGGTCAGAAACACCCCTACCTCACCCCCCATCAAAGCCCTGCCTCTTTAGCAGGCAGCTGTTCCTGCAGCTTCTCTTCTTTCTCAAGGCCCTTCGTTTTTTTAAAACTTTATTTTAAGATTGTACACATTAACATACTTTCTATTACAATTATACAACAGTTTACAATGAATTATATATATATTGTATATATATAT
>JBBPBX010019596.1:0-26033 GCA_038048925.1 Garcialebias charrua | reverse complement strand
TATATATATATATATATATATAATATACTGTACTTATCACCATAAAACTGGTTGGCCCACTATGTGCGTAAGCCACTTATGGGACTGAGTTTGTTGTGGCTCCTCGGACTGATGAAGTCCTTTGGATGAAGGACGAAATGTTTTAACCAAAAAAAGAAACCGCCCAGAGAACCTGACCTAACTTTGTTGGACCCTTTCCAATAGTTGGATAAACTAAACGGTTTGCATGTTTATTTTCTACAAAACCTCCATTTGTTTTATTTAGTTTGCACTTGTACTCGTCAAATTAATGTTTTAAATTATTAAAATTTGTTTTGATATCTGCATAAAGGAGTTTGTACTGTAATATGGGATTCCAGGACTTGCGTTGCTTTTTAATTTACAAATGTAAGTCTGTCTGTCTCCAACCCATGACGACTAGGACTGCTTACAACTGGAAACTTTTTTCATAAAAGGCATTCACAGCTGAATGTTCATGTCTCAGCTCCAGAAACCTTAATATCATTTTTATCTTTAACAATAATGGAGATGTTGTTGTGGTCCTGGCCCTTCCCATGATTCTCCACACCAGGTCAGAAGGCTGGGAGGTGGAGAGGTGGCTGCTGTCACAACAGTTGGTTTGTGACAGTTTGGTTTTGGCAGATGAACCAACAGGTCTGCCCCCTGCTGGCCATACACTGCAACAGCAGCAGCAAAAAGTTCACTAAGGAAGTGTTAAGCAAATTTAACTTAAAATAGTACAGAAATCAGCACATTTGATCCTGTACAAATATAAGAGATATTTAAAACTGAACGGCGACCATGACGTGGACGTTTAGTGACTGTTTCCCTGTACTTGCAGCCATTCTTGGGATGTACACGTTAATGAGCAACAAGCAGTACTACGACGCTCTGGGCACCACAGGAACAATCGCCAACACAGAGGGCATCAACAGTGAGTGAGACTGCCTGTTAAAAACAGGTTTTGGTTAGATAAAATGTTCCGTAACCTGCCACTGACATACATGATGAATTAAAATTACAGTTTGTAATCTGAGCGGGACTATTGTATCACTCAGGCGTTGTGAAACAAGATCCATTCAAGATCTTCCCTGAGGAGCCTCCAAACTCCACTAACGTGGAGGAGACCCTGGAGAGAATCCTGAACAACGACAGCTCCCTCACTGAGGTCAACCTTAACAACATCAAGGTAAATGCAACAGGAAGTCACTACATACATCCATCAGTGTGTTGCTTCAACTTATCAGAAAATATAAATACATCTGCTTCAGCCTCAAGTACAACCAACTGAGCCTGAGCTTTGACTTTCATTCAGTTTGAAAAACCTATATGCTTTTGGTTTTTGCTATTTTGGTGAATCATCTCAAACTTGCAAGCCTCACAGTTCCTCTTGAATTCCTGCAGGACATTCCCATCCCAACACTGAAAGAGATTTTTGAGGCCATGAAGGGAAACTCTCACGTTGAAGTTTTAAGCATAGCTGCGACACGTAGCAACGACCCCGTGGCCTATGTGAGTACTGGTGGCAGCAGAAAAAAAACACATTTAACTTCATCCTCTTATTTTAGTTTAACACTTTTATACGTGCACTTATTGATTTGCAAAATTAAAAATGCAATTACCGGTAAATAAATGCAGTTAATTGTTACTGTACCACTACACACTTGTTGCATGTAAAGCTTCACCTTGAAGGATGCATTGCATGCCAAGGTTTTAAACAAAGGTATTACGTATTGGGTGATCTGTTAGCAATAGAACTATGTATTAGGGTTGACTTTTAGCTACTAATCCACCCAATTTTAGCTAAATATGTGTAAAAATAAGAAAGTTATAGCCTTTTTTTTTGTTAGGTTAGGTTAATTAGTGGTGGAGTCTACTTTGAATTGAAGTGGGTTGACACCCAATGATAACTTCTGAAAAACTTTATTAAAATCAGTCTGGCTTATGAAATGATGTTCTTATTTTTCATGGCAGCAGGCAATACCGTCTTTCCCAGCCTATAAGTTGCACCTTGGTGCCTAATTTGCATGCCCTGCAATTTATACGCTGAAGCAACTTATTTATGGATTTTTCCCCTCATATTTATGAACCAATTTTTGGCTGAGATCTGAGCTTTTTCATTCATTCTGACATAAAAATATTGAACTATACCATTTTTAGCTGCTAGATGGCACTCGAGTGGTATGGCATGCCGTTGTGTCATGTAAATTAAAAGTGTCTATTAATGACACAATTGGCTTGCCAAAGCCTGCCACCTTCATCCAGCTGGAGCAACCATCAAATCAGCTTCTTTTTGCTGCGCTGCCCCGGCAAAATGCAGCTAATTTGACCATTAAAGTGCATTTATTAAGTAAAAGTTCTACTGAGACACACCTTTACTATAAAGTTGAGCAAATAAATATTTGTTTTAGGTGTTTATCTTGTTAAATTTCAAAGAAATGCACGACGAGTCGTTCCCCTGCATGCTCCCGTGAATCGGCTTTTAAAATGCAGCTGATTTGACCGTCAAAGCGAATTTATTAAGGAAAAGTTGACACACTATTGCTATAATTTTGCTCAAGCAAACAATTGTCCTCCCGTGCACGCTCCCGCAGCCGCCATTTGGCAGCCAATCGATTTTTGGCACACCACCGGCCCACATTTCCGGGTTGTCAGCGGTGTCAGCAAATGAGACGCATCAGCGGTGACGCACAACAGGCGCGACTTATATGGTGAAGCAATGGATTTATGGATTTTTCCAAATTATTAGACATTTTTGGACAGATGCAACTTATACTCCGGTGCGACTTATAGGCTGGAAAATACAGTAAATAGGATTCATAAGGGCTTCAAATAGTTTCTTACCCAATGGTAACATGTCATACAATCAACGAGGGACACATGCATTACAGATATACGTAACAAAAGTGAGCCTTACTACGTGTGCTTGTGCTGCCAGGCATGTGCTGAGATGCTACAGGAGAACACCAGCTTGCAGAGTCTTAATGTTGAGTCCAACTTCATCACTTCAGACGGCATGATGGCCATCATGAAAGCCATGACTTACAACGCCACACTGGTGGAGCTCAAGATAGACAACCAGGTAAAAAAACAAAAAACAAATGCAAACATAAAGCTATGGCCCTACAGCAGACACCATTGTTCTATTACTCTGCACTTAAAAGTTGGACAAACCGATATTTAACATGTACGAAAAACCAAATGCATAACTTTTAAGATGACTGCCGCCTTCCGTTTTCTGGTTTAGAGGCAGAAACTTGGCGACACAGTTGAGATGGAGATCGCCTCCATGTTGGAGAACAATTCCAGCATCCTCAAGTTTGGCTACCACTTTAACCAGCAAGGTCCTCGCGCCAGAGCCGCCATGGCCATCACAAGAAACAACGACATGCGTAAGCAATGCCCCGTCTCTACTGTGTGCTTAAACAAATGTATATCTAGGCATTAAATGGCAGGGGAATCGGACTTGGGATCCGAAGGACCCAGGTTCGAACCCCGGCCACGGCACACCTTGGGGTGTCTATGAGTGCACATCTATTTTCCCCAGCTCCCCGGGCGCTGACCACGGCTGCTCACTGCACCACCTGGTGGTGGTTGGGTTAAATGCAGAGACCAATTTTGTCTGTCAAGTATGGGAACATACACAGATGACAAAAATGCGACATTTATTTATTTTTAAATCAATTGTGAATCAATATTTAGTTTGTAAATCAGTTTCCGTTTAAGAATGACATCTGCAAACACGATTTGGGAAAGCGGCTTGCGTTCAGAGCCATTAATGTGCAGAGATGCAAATAGTCACCATATACCATTTATTTTTATAGTTCGCCAACAGAGACTGAGATGAAGCAAAAAGAAGAAGAGCACGAACCGTCTCTGCCCCTGGGAACCTGCAAGCGATGCCGTTGGTGGTCCGGTGCCAGTGAACCCATCATCCCAAATGAACCGCAGAGGAAACCACGTCTAACATCCATCCTCAACCTTTTCATTTACTGCAACAAGCTCTCACGTGCTATATTCATCATAAAGGCAACGAGCAAAATGTGAAGTGTCTTTTTTTTTGTGCTTCGTAGTTTTTGCATCACCAACATCATCACCGACAGTTCTTTTGATCCATAAGAACCATTTCACTGTGGTGCTAAGTCCTATGTGGGAAGGAAAACAAATCTGTAAATAAATTTAATAAACTTATGTATTTAACTATTTTTCTCTACACCTTTGGCAAGTTCAGTGTTGTTTCTACACCTTGTTGTACATTATTCTACTTATTTAAGGGTATTTCTGCAGATGAAGCTGAATTCAGAGCAGCAGCATCTCAGAGAAACCGCAGCACTTTTTCTTCTTCCTTTTAAGTCTTCTCTGGTCTGAAAACGTCCCCCAAACACCCGACCTGTTCTCATGCCCTCTCTCTCCTCGACCCTGACGCAAAGCAGAAGTTAGCTCACTGGGCTTGAGTTACCTTGTTCCAAATATAAAAACTAACTTAAGAAGGCTGAACTTTTGTGCACTCAAACGTTTATGAACAGAAACAGCTGCTAACCCTTGAGGATCTTGTCTGCTTGAGATCCTTCCACTACTAATCCACCCATTTTTTATTGACCAAACACTCTCATTTACACAATAAATTGTTTTCCTCCCATTTTAAAAGGCATCAATGTTTTTTTGTGTTAGCTTTCTGTTTTTCTTTCTCAGTAAAATGCAGACTTGAACACAGCATGCCCTCTGTACCCAATATGTGAATAAGTGGGTAGCATTGTCCATGCCTGGGGGTGGGTGTGAGGTGTGTTGGGCTCAAAGACAGGCAATGATTGACAATGAACTCTCATCAAGTTGGAGAAATGGGTGTTTATTGGAAAAAAATACCATCTGAAGTTTAGTATGTGCAGACATTTGTCTAAATCCCTACTTTTTGTGGGTTATACCATATTTCCATTGAGGCCAACAGCTCATGCTCAGTAATCCAGGTACAAGTCCAACAATGTTCAGTCAGGTCATCTGGACGCTTTCTTTCTTTTTTGTTTTTGTTTTGCTGAGACGTTTCAGAAGTGTGGTAATTGTGGGACTCCAATATGTTTGTGGCTTCTACTAAAGAAGTCCTTTGGATGTAGGACGAAACGTCTCAGCAAAAAAAAAAGAAAAAAAAGAAGAAAAGAAACTGTCAAGATGACCTGACTGAACATTGTTGGTTCCATTCATGCATTTACGAGTTGCAACATCTTTTTTTTTCTTTTTCTAAGTATGTTGGTTAATTTTACACTAAGAACGTTTGAGACACCGTGAAGTCAAGTGAAAGTAATTTTTTTAAAGTGATAAAATTAAATAAATATAAAAAATATATCAATGTACACCTCTAAAACTTGAGTTGATAAATGATATAACACAGTTCTGGTGACACCACCGTGGTACAAGGTTTTCCTGAGTTTTCTCACATCATCTCAGTGATTTGGGGAAAGTGAAGCGGGCTCCTCCTCGTCTGAATCAAACTCCACGTTCTCATCTTTAACCCAATGGCCGCTCAGGTCTCGCACCCATCCATCACTAAAAAAAATAAAACGATGCATTAAAAAAAAAACAAGCTAGAAATTATGACACTGCTGCTTTGCTTCAACTCCAGCAACAAAAACTGATCAAATAAATAAATAAATAAAAATCTGTTCTGCACCTTTTCAGTTTGAGGTAGTGCTCCAGCTCCATCTTCCTCTGGGCTGTTAGAGGTTCTGCATCTGGTGTTGCTGCCGTCTTCAATCCCGTTGTTGATAATGACTCTTTAATGACAACATAACATTTTTATGTTTATTAAATTTGTTCATTTTTTAACAAAAAACACAATACAAAACAATACCATAAATGATAATGTACAAAATATATTAAAAAAATGAAAGGTAGCAGAAAGAAGAAAAAATCTTATTATATCTGCACCTTTTTTCAAACAATCAGTTCAAACAATAATAATCTTCCGGTAACAGTACAAAATGAATAACTCTTTCTAATGTTCTAACTAATACAATACACATTACGCTACTTCATTTTTTTTTTAACAATTTAGTTTTGATCATTTTCTTAAATGTAAACATTGACTTGGCATTTTTAACTTCATTCTCCAAACCATTCCATAATCCAATTCCCTGGATTGAGGTAGAACGTCCCTTCAAACTAGTTCTGAATTTTGGTTTTACAAATATCTCTGTCCCCTTAAGATTATAACAACTTTGTCTTTTAACAAAATGCATTTGGATATTTAAAGGTAATGTGTTATTCTGAGCCCTATACATAACTGATAAAATATTATAATCTACCAAATCATGGAACTTCAATAACTTCAGTTGATAAAATAATGTGCTTGATGGATGACAGTAATGTTTTCTAGTGATAATTCTTACAGCTCTTTTCTGTAATACAAAAATAGGCTTTGTAATTGTTTTACACGCTTTCCCCCAAACATCAATACAATAGATTAAAGGTATTGTGACATGATTTTGTAAATTTGAATATTTGTCAGAACATATATATCTTATATCATTGAGCTCTGGTCGTTTTTGCATAATAAATTATAAATATATTAAATTTTTATTCTAAATTATGCTAATTTTTTCTCTGGTACTTGCTGGGATACGCCCCTAAAATTCCGCGCATTCCCGCAATACGTCATCAGTGTGACGTGACACATCAGTGTGACGTGACAACGGGAAGAAGGCAGAGCCTTGCCCGTTTGTTAGGTGTGTTAACTGCTTGCCATACTCATTCATTTCCTGAAGGATCGCCTCTTTTATTTGTGTAACTTGAAAAATGCCGTCACGTTGTAGCGCATTTGTGTGTTCTAATATCAGCAGTGAACAAGTGATTCTTCACAAATTTCCAAAAGATGACAAACTTCGACAAGAATGGACCAGACAAGGACCGGTGGGTTCCAGGAGTCGTATGTCTGCAGCGACCATTTCACTGCCGATTGTTTTCAGCACCTGGTATAAAAGAATCTTTAGGATTACCAGTAAGATTCAGAAGACTTTTAAAACCGGATGCTATTCCTACTATTTTTAAAAGAAAATCTACAGAAGAAAGTCCCACAGGAGCTACCATGTCGAAACAACGCAGGGACCATCGGAAGACTGTCCAGGAGATGAGTAAGTCTTTGTGTAAACATAATCGGAGGTGTGTAGTGTTTTAGATTATAAACTATTTATTTTACGTGAGTTCATGTTGTTTTACTTTATACACTTTGAGTGTATAAAGCCAATTATCACGGCAGATTATGTTTGTTCGCTGCTAACAAGCTAGCCGAATCAGATAGCTAACACAATAGCCGCGATACAGGCCACGTTGCTATGTATGTATTTTTAAATTATGTCTGCGCCATCAGGTAACATCTCGTTTCTTTTTATTCGGGGAGGGTTTATTAATGAGAGTTTTGGAAGATTTACTGTCTTAAAATGATATATCTCAGACGTGACCGGTGTCAGGGACTCTTGTTAGCCAAGATAGCTTCTAAAAATAGCCGAGAGCCCGGAGCAAACACGTTGCTATGTATGCATTTTTAAATTATGTCTGCGCCATCAGGTAACATCTGTAATTTTTTTATTCAGGGAGGGTTTATTAATGAGAGTTTTGGAAGATTTACTGTCTCAAAATGATATCTCAGACGCGATAGGACATGCTCCGCCATTATTATTTAAATGCACGTTGGAGCGTGCCTTCCCGTTGTCACGTCAAGATGACGTTTTGCGGAAATGCGCAGATTTTTAGGGGCGTATCCCAGAGAAAAAAACTACCATAACTTGGAATAAAAATTTAATATATTTATAATTTATTATGCAAAAACGACCAGAGCTCAATGATATAAGATATATATGTTCTGACAAATATTCAAATTTACAAAATCATGTCACAATCCCTTTAAGTGTGGAACAATGATTGTGTTATGAGCTCCTCGGATGAGAAGCGAAACGTCTTCTGCAACAAATAAAGTCCAGTTGATCTTGTATTGAACGCCTTTTTTGATTTTATCATGTCCTGGACGACTGAGAATCTTCACCAGCATATTGTGTTATGCAACAAATACAGAGCTTTATCATTCAATAATGTTATAATAATGATAATAATGATAGTCATTGCTATAATATTGATAATCATTCAATAATGTTATAATAAATGTTGACAACGCAACAAGAACATAACTTCACAAATCCAATCATCGAGAATTAATGGTGCCACACTTTACCTGCATTACAGTCACTAGAACTGCTCGCTGGTAAATTATCTGAAACTTCATTTTTCAAGCATTCAGGTGGCATTTTGTTGCTCGTGTTTCCAGTAGCAGCTGGTATTCTTTCTGGTTTTGTGCTTGAAAAGAATGACAGGATTGTTTAAGAATGTGTTCTCTGTTTGGAGGCGTGAAAGACAATCTTATAACCACACACCTGGTTTTTCTGTGGCAGCTGTTGTACGGGACGGTCTTGAGTAAAGCGTGACGAGTGAGCTTCCGGGTTTGTTCCAGTAAAGGGGCTGAACCAGACGGATCCTGAACAAACAACAGGACAAAATATGAAATGGAGGTGCTGTTTGAACAGTTTGTTCAGCTCATGTTGTTTTCCAGTGATGACTCGGTCACACTCTGCTGAATAACATGACTAATTCAGGCTTTCACACATTTTCCCAAACAATACCAGGAACTTTTTATACATTTGTTTCCATAAAGTGTCTAAAAAGCAATTAAAGTCTTTATGATAAAGCCATAAACCTTTACATAGAAAAGGCATGTACTGTACTGGCTTTTACATGATTAGTGTCGATTGTTAATAAATCAAAAGATACTTTCTGCACCTTTCCTTGCATATTTAACAATTATAACCCACCAAGACATTTGGCATTTTTCTGACTAAAACTAAAATTCAGATTTGGGTCAGTTAACCTCAATCTAATGACAACCTGCAGGTGAAAGATGCAACACTGCTCATGTTTGAATGCAAAGCTCTGCTGGGACAACCTCTACTGAGGCAGACACATATGGTGCTCAAACATTCACCACACAACATTTTAAACAGTAATCAAATCCTGAACATGGCAACAAAACTCTTCTACATCTAATGGGACACTCACAAGATAGCCTTTGTGTGCTCCAACTGGTCAGAGCTGTTTCAGTATTTAAAAAGATGAACAGCATAATGTTATGGCTGATGATTGCACCAAAAAATAAAATAAAATGAATAAATACAATAAAAAAAAGTAGTGAAAAAGATCAAGTTACCGGTACTAACCTGTCTGTCTTCAGCCTGGATGTAGTTTTCCTGTTGCCTTTTTGTTATTTCAATCTTCAGTTTAGATTTTTTGCCATAAAATGCTTTTAACCCTGAACACACACAACATTAAAAAATTACTTTACAAATTAATACATTCCACATTGCCTCAGTTGTGCAGAATTTGATAAAAATATTGAACACACACACACATGAATGTTCTTTTTTTATGAGCCTTTAAATTACTTACCGGTACTCTCCCACTTTGTCTTGCTCATTTCATTCTGGTTCATGTATTAGTCTGTACTTGTGTTAAAATATGTAGTTTTTACTGTAAAAGCTCCTTTTAATTACTTAAAATATTTATCAACATTTATCCTTCCAGACTTCATGTGACAGAAGTTCTACTGCTACAACAAACTTTTCTACAAACGTTGGCATCTTTCAAGGTTCAAAGTTCTTTAGTGTCATTCGCATGACATGTGGTACAAGAGGTGGAACAAAATTATGTACTCAAGGTTCCAGTTACACCGAAAAATAGCAACAATATAAAGAATAAAAAGAAACAGTATGTAAGGTTCTAAGATATACACTAAGATATACGCTAAACAAATGCAAAATGATACGTTAAAAGATTTAAGATATAAGCTAAATACTAATAACGTAAAAATAATACAGTATATTAAACAGAAGCTCGAACACGAATCTGTAGTGAGCAGATGGGTATGAATACATGAATACAGCAGCATAAAGACAAGAGATCAGCAGCATGGATAATCAGCAGGTTTAGATTTATTTATTTATTTACTTTGATTGAGACTTTGATATTAAATCATGAGATGCTGTCTGGCTCCATGGGGTTCCCAATGTTGGAATTGGGTTGTAAAACAAACACGACCAAGGGGTAAGTTTTATTCGATTTCCAGAAATTAAATAAAATCCAAAGATGCTCGAAAGCAGCACATTTGGTCACAATTGTTATAAAGTATAAAACATAACAGTAGTAAGACTAAAGTAGCAGACTAAATGTCAGCTCTGTTCATCAGGCAGTCAGGATGCTAAACTCTCTGCCTGCTCTGCCCTCCCTCCCACTTGTACTGCCTTAATCACAAAAAACTTTCACACACCACCACACAACACAAAGATTTTAACACTGGACTCTGTGTCATCAAAACGGGTTATTCACTCAACTCACGGTCATGTGCTCATTCAGTTTGCACTACTTCTTATATTCGCACTAATGTTTGCATTACATTACTGCCTATAGTCATACTACTGTTTACA
Source organism: Garcialebias charrua (assembly GCA_038048925.1). Lineage (NCBI taxonomy): Eukaryota > Metazoa > Chordata > Actinopteri > Cyprinodontiformes > Rivulidae > Garcialebias > Garcialebias charrua. The sequence continues at coordinate 15,519 of JBBPBX010019596.1, read as the reverse complement.
TTCACTGTTTACATTTATTACTACTGTTTTCATTCAATACTACTGTTTACATTTATTACTACTGTTTACATTTACACTACTTTTTATATCTACACTACTGCTGATATATATATTTTTTACTAGCCTTATTGCATATGCCACTTTACCTCTATACCAATATCAACTACCTCATACATATACTGTGTACATAAACTTCATATGCTGCTTTGTCACTCTATTACAAATGTCAATGCCAGAACTTTCATTTTATTTTATAGATATACTTTTTACACTTTTATACTACTATGCAAAAAACTCAGGACAGTATTACACTTTTGTTATTTCATTTTATGCTTATGTTTATTAAATGTTTAGTGTTTTAGTGTTGGTGTAACTTTTCATACTTTCATACTACTACTATGCAAAAACTACTATGCAAAAACTCAGGACAGTATTACACTTTTATTATTTCATTTTATGCTTATGTTTATTAAATGTTTTAGTGTTTTAGTGTTTAAATGTTTACTGTTGCACCGAGGGACAGAGATAAATGCAATTTCAATCCTGTGTATGTCCTGTACAGTTTTGACTGCAGTTTTGCAGTTTTGACAATAAAGTTGACTTTGACTAATGGCTCAAAACATTACCTTCCAGATGTTTCTTTCCTCGTCTGTGGACTGTCAGCATATCAACTGTATCAAACACTGGACGGTAGGAGCACACAAGACAAGTGTATCTACAAACCAAAGAAGGCTCAAGTCATTTCTTTACTAAAAATGACAATTTTCTGGTCCAAACATGTGACTAATGTACCTGCCATTGTTCAAAAGAGTAGCTTCATCTTCTGGAATGAAATTAGACAGAAGGTCTGCCACACGTCTTTTCTAAAAACAAACAAAACATTTATTTTAAACTTTGATATCAATTATTATTGATACAATCAATGATGTTCAAAACTGTCACCAAAACAGAACAGCCAGGGGGTGTTAAATTAAACGACGACTACAACTTTGTTTCTTTAATGAAACAATAATCTGATTAGGATAAACTGTTACCTTAAGGATATTGAGCTGACTTTTGTCATCCCCTTCTCGTTTAAAAGACATGATTGTTATGGCTATAATGTCCAACAGTGTCGATGCTTTAAGCTAATTCCTGTTAGCAGTGCTGCGTTCATGAACAAACGGGACAATAATGCACTCCGCTGCTGGCTGAAATTATTATGAACATAATCTACCGATTTTCAGTATTCCTAAAAAAAACATATTCTTAACCTATAGTCTAGTGCAATGCGTATAAAAGTATATATAACGTATAGATATTATGTGGCAAAAAACAACTGTTTTCGAATCAATCGAAATTGTAAAAGATATTCCAACTATTTTAAACGCAGCATCAGTGACGTCGCTCAACACGGTCGGCAGCCATGGCAACACACGGCTGCTGACATCGAGTTCACGATAACTTTTCAAGTGATTTATGTACAGGTAAAGTAGGTCCATACTACAGTAAACAAGTTTATTTAACTGCTGCAAAAGTGGAAACGTCTATTTGAGATGACATAGCAGGTTTACAAAACAAAAAGCAGGCATCGGATGCAGTTCAGGCTAACTAACTTGGCTAGGCTAACTAACTTGGCTAGGCTAACTAACTTGGCTAGAACGGGTGTGTTTCCCCGGATAATTTTAGCTGTATTAACGTTTGCTAGCAGCCATATTTTTGGTACCATCCGGGCGACTACCAACCTAAATGTTGCTTGAAAATGTCCGGAGAGCGAGCTCCGTTGCCATCAGGGAGAGGAAGCCGAACGAGGTCTTACGGAAGTTTGATCCGATCTTCGCTCTCCCCAGTCCGCCACGGATTCATTGAACACACGGTGCAGCCAGGAGAAACACTACAGGGCCTGGCTGTGAGATATGGAGTGTCCGTAAGTATACATGTACATTATTTAGTTGCTCCACATTCAGAAGCGATTTTAGTTTTTCACACGACTATGCAACGTTTATGCTGGTGAAGATTCTCAGTCGTCCAGGACATGATAAAATCAAAAAACGTTTTCTGCAACAAATAAAGTCCAGTTGATCCTGTATTGAACGCCTTTTTTGATTTTATGCAACGTTTAAAATCAAACATAATAATACATGTTGCAGTTTGAAGAAGGGATAGTTATGCACATATTTTAACCCAATTCTGATGTGGGTCTGAATTTAATGTAAACAAAGTTACAGCATACGGTGAAAAAGTCACATGATTCACCTGCATTAGGCGTAGATGAGGTGTCAAACTCACAAAAGGGGGCCAAAATGAAAACCTTTTTCAAACTAAAAGCCAGTTTCAGAATCTACATTAACTCAAGTTAGATACCCAACATCTTTTCTAGGTTACAAGGATCATCATAAAAGAGTTTGATTGGTCTCATTTGGCGTTCTCTCTTGCACTTTTGACATCATAATAATCAAAGGTTACTGAAAACATTCAAGAGAAAAAAGTATTTTATGTTTAACATATCATCTTGGGGGGCCAGATAAGATGTCACCGAGGGCCACGTTTGGCCCCCGGGCCTTGAGTTTGACATATGTTTAAAGTGACCTACCCAATCATCTTCATCCTTTTTGGGTCACGGGAGTCAGTGGTGCCCATATCCAGCAGTCACTGTGCGAGACACCCTGGATAAGTCTCAGTCCATCACAGGGACGCATAGAGACAACTCATGCATGCACTGAGAGAGCATGCAAACTCCACCCAGAAAGTCCCCTGGCTGGGATTTGAACCGGCGACCTTCTTGCAGAGAGCTAACCGCTCTACCAACTGAGCCACTGTGCTGCCCCTCCCAAATTCTGCTTACTATTTTTTATTTAAGGCTACATTAGTATAAGTAAAAAAAAAAAAAAAATGCAAATTAAGTTTAGTTTTACTTTATGGTCTTTATGACTTTGCAATGAGTATCAAACTTGTATAGAAAAATAATGTTGCTAGACCACATTCTTTTAAAATTTTACTTAATTGAAAAGTATTTACAATACAGTACTACTTTAAAGTAATTTTTAGCAACATGATCATATGGACAATGTGCTATTTTTTGTTAATTGTTATTGTTTTAGTTGGTGATCTTTTTTCTTCATTAACCTTCCCTTTTTGCAAGTGTAACAATATAATTTGCATTCACCTAATGGTTACTTAAGAATAAAATAACAGAAATAACCACATTGCACTGGAAAAGCACTTACGTATATGACATTTTTATCAAGTTTTTTTCTGCATGTGCATGACTGAAGGGTTTATTGGGGGTTGTTAACTCCTTATTATTAAAAGCAAATTTCATCATCTTTATTAGAACAAAGTGATGCTGCCTTCACATAATACAAGTTTTATAATTTTACCTCTTTCAGATGGAGTTAATCAAAAGAGCAAATCGGATGTACACCAATGATTCAATATTCCTGAAGAAATCCTTGTCAATCCCAGTGCCAACAGATTTGGAGGACTTCATGGACAAGTTATCTGAAGGAGATGGTGAAGAAGGTAACATGGACAGTGCTTCTGTTCAGAATGGACACCCAGAAAACTTCACTGAGAACAAGCAAAGAGAAATGGCACCAGACCCTACGCCTCTGGACTTTTTGAAGAAGCTGGATGATTTGATCAGCCAGTCTAAGCAGGCTGCAGCCAGAGGATGCCTGGATGCAGACCAAAGGTAAGCCAAGTCCCAGACGGGGGTCTGTTAAGGTATTTTCATTTATTTAGGATGTATACTTTCCTTTCAGCTGTAAGTCAGTATTTCGCATCGCCATTCTTTTTCTAAATATATGAACTGAAACGTGCCTCGAATATATGTGTTTGTCTGTAATGTTAACTATCTCGTAAATCACTGGATGTTTTTTTAATGAAACAAAGTATTAATTGGACGTACATTTCAGCCAATTTCAACTTAAGATGGCCGCCACAGCTAACTAACATTAGCTGACTCAAAATTTGTTATGTCAAATTCACAGATGTTGAACTAAAGTTTTTATGTGCTAGTAGCTGAGAGTTAGCCCCAACGCAGACTCCGAGTGCTAACACATGCACATAGATGATGCATGTGTACAAAACGGTCTAATAAATAAACACTGAAAAATTTCACATTTGAACAGCTACTATGATCAGGCCTGTCACGTTTATGTTTATGTTTATTAAATTTGTTCATTTTTTTACAAAAGAAACAATACAAGACAATCTCATAAATGATAATGTACGAAATATAAAAAAAACATTAACAATAAATAAAGCGTTAAACAATAAATCAATTTATGGCATGATCAATAAAAATTATCAAGCTCATTTTCATTCATCGGCTTTATTGTTTCTTCGTGTCTCTTTCTACTAAAGACACTAGATGACAAAAGGCTCAACTCCGGTGTTCTTCACTGACCTCTCCCTTTCTCTTTTCTCTTTTCTTTAAAATCGGTTTTAACCGTCCAAAATCGTGTTTTTGGATCGTTAAAAGCAGCTAAGTTGAAGCTGAGCTAAGCTAACAGGCCGACCTCAGGAAAAAACCTCTGTCTTGTCAGAGCTCCAAAATTCATGGTTGAAACCCGTGCCTTTGTGTAAAAAGTTGTTTTTCTCTGCAAAAAGACGCTGAGAACTTGTTTACTGATTTTTTAAATTAAAAGCTTTGCTATGCTAAAGAGCTCAAACCACACCGAGCATCCGCCATTTTGAGAACTGAAAAAAGGAAGGTGAGATAGCCCACGTCATGTCAAGGGGCCTCCCTCTCATTTTTCTTGAAGAGACAAGCTGCTTTCTCCCTCACTATCCATCATTCAGTTCAAACAGTCTTATACTGCCATCCAGTGGTCAAAAAAGGTACTACACACAAACAAATTAACCAACATTCATCCATTCTCTTTTACCCGCTTCTTCCATTTTGGGTCTCGGGGGTCACCGGTGCCCATGTCCAGCAATCACTGTGCGAGGGGCGGGGTACACCCTGGACGGGTCGCAAGTCATAGAGACAAACAACCCTTCACTCTCTCACTCACACCTAGGGACAATTTAGAGTTACCAGTCAGTCTAATAACATGCATGTTTTTGGTCTGTGGAAGGAAACCGGAGTACCCGGAGGAAACCCATGCATGGAGATAACATGCAGACTCCACCCAGAAAGGCTCCAGGACCGGGATTTGAACCAGGGACCTGCTTGCTGAGAGGCAGCAGCTCTACCAGTTGTGTCACCGTGCTTAACCAAAATTTCTTCTTAAATTTTTACAATAATGACTAATTATTGTAAAATTTCAAACAATATTATTGTTTATCGCAATAATTTCTGATACAGTTAACATTTGTTATTGTGACAGGCCTAATTATGGCTCTAAGGAATGCCATAATATATATACCGGTAATTTTATTTTATATATTTTTAAAATTTACACAGTAATTTGATAATTTGTCACACTAAAGTTTATGTAATTTAGTTTACTTAATTCAAGGATGTTAAATTGTCTAAAAACTTTTTAAATTATCCATCTCCTAAGTGACTGAAAAGCTACACCAGTCTAAAAATTAAACTAATTATGAACTGACTTCATGCAAACAACATTTTAAGAATATTTCTGCTGCTTAAATAAAATGTACAGAGACCACTGCACACTTCTGCTGTGAAAAGTTGTGATGTTGTCCTGACAGTAAGTCCTCTGCAGTCTGTCCCAGGGCTGTGTTTGTCCATGTGCACCCAGCAAAAAGAAAGGCAGGCTTTTTGTCACAACTGGCACCTGGTTTCAGTTGTAATCATTGAATCAAGAGTCACTGAAGGGTTTTAGGCAGTCAGTGATGTGCTTTATACACAACTACATTCACAATAAACAGGTCTCAAACATGCTATGTTCTCAACACGTTCCTAGAAAAACACTAAAGAACATTTTTTAAGAACTGTGCTCCAGTGACTTGTTTAAAATAGAAGATGTTGATTCCTGTTGTGGCTCCAAATCAATACTTTTATGATATATATTTTTTGTTCAAAGGCTTTTTGAAGGTTCTTAAACATTACTTACCGGTACATACACCTCCCTGACATCCCCATTCTTACCAGATTTGTCTTTCGTTGCTGTAAAAAGAGCATTTCTCATGCTTTGAAGCTACATGGAATATAATTTAAAGCCTGAGCTTTGAGCATTACGCACCACAGCAAAGCGAGAAGCAGACTTTGAAAGTGTTTTTTTTTTTACCCCAAGCTGAAAATGTGAAGAATCACTGTCTTTTAATGTCTCTTTTCCCCTCTTAACAGAGCTGCGGCCTTAGAAGCAGCTTGCTCCAGCAGGACGTCAGGTTGGCGGCCACTCACAAGATCGCAAAGTGTCATTTCATCTTCCAGAATTCAGCAGCAGGCAGGACTCACGGCTCTACCCCTCACCATCACCAAGCTCACCAAATTGAAAGACAGGGAAGATGAAATCTTTGAACTGTGACATCTTTTTTGTAATTTTTTTGCACACTGATCATTATATAAACTTTCCCAAGGAGCCATATCGCAGGGATTGAACTCCAAAACCTACCAAGTTACAAAAAGAGCAAAAGAACCTTGCTGTATAAAATCAAAACAGTTAATCACTAAGCTATTTAATATGGAAAGTCAGTCTTCTTTTTAGAAATTTAATTGAACACATTATAGCTTTATTTAAATGTGGAGAAATACTGTAGCTTATAGAAGTTTACTGTATGTGTTTGACTTGTTTTCACAGCATAAAATGTTACAAGGTTGAGTCGTGGTGGTTTAGTCATAAGACTGCATTTATTGGGCTCATCAAGCGGGATGCTGTCTGACATTTTCTGTACAGATTGAAAAAAGAAGTGCACAATCAGGATCACTGTGATGACGAAAGCACAAAATGGCTCCTGAGCCAACACTGTGAGCTACATGAAATGTAAATTGAAATAAAGAAATTGTGTGGGCACGTTTGTTTGGAACATATGTGGCAAAAAAATAAAATAAAAAATAAGTTAATATTTTTAGGGGTTCATTTTGAATTTCATTTAAGTTTTTATTTATTTATTTTTATAATAAAAGATTCAGTGTTAAATAACTTTCTTTTTTAATCATATTTCTTAATTGTCCAGATGACATGATTTAACCTTTTTTCTTAGTTAATTTTTCATTCAACTTTTATTTAAACAGATAAGTCACATTGAGCCTCGAAGACTCATTCACAAGTGAGATCTGTTGGACAGACAATAAATGTGTTGAAATATAACACAGGGTTTGGAGACCAAAAAAATTCCTAAAACATTTTTGACCTCTGAAGGTCGAAAATGTGGTAATGAAAAAAAGTCTCACACACAAGCACATAATGATGCCGACATTACGCAGAGGTCAGCGAGGACTCAAAGGCGGTTGAGCAGCCAGCTCATAGATCTGTGCACACTCATGGGGGTGGAGGGTGGGATGGGGGGCTTTCAAGGTCGGCAAGAGGCGAGAGTCCTGAAATGATGACAGAATGTTTATTCAGCTGGGCTCTGAAAAGTCAGTGGAATTCCCCAGTAGCAGGATTGGGAGGGGGATGAGAGCATCTGGTTTACAAAACTTCTCAGGCGTGTTGAGATAAGATGGCCTATCAAGGCCATTCAGGGAGCCGAATGTCAGATAAACACGATTGTTTTGGGAACAGGCAGAACTTTAATGACATCTACCTTCAGTCTGTGTCGGTCCACTCGCTTCTGAAAATGTCCAAATTAAAAATGACCAAACCAATGGAACGTGCCTCAAAAAATCCCCGAGATGTAATCCATTCAGCCAAAAGTCTGGTTTCTCGAGACATGAACCAAGCCATCATGTGAGGCAGGCAGCCTGACCAGGTCCAGATTAGCCGCCAACATCCTCCTTTTATGTTGATAGACCAGGAACCAGCTAAATCCAAAAAGCAGGAACCAGTTACCATAAATCCAATTAAATACCGGTATGCGTCCTTAAGATCCACAGATGACAGAGATAGACATGTCATCAAGTCTTCCAAGTCGATGAGATATCCAGCTGTGTGCATGCCAACAGGGCAAATCAGCTTGTCTACTCTCAGCCTGTCTTCTCTTTAAAGAAATGTCATCAGTTGTGTTGAGGGACCAACTGACCAATTTGAAGTCCATAGTTATGATTCGGAAGATTTTGTAGAAGAGAGGCTCTCAGACAGTTTTACAGACAAGCCAAAGCAAAAGCAAAGCGGAGACTGAGAGGAGATGTCCGCCCTTGAGAAGAGCAAGTGTTGAAGAATAGGAGAGGACCCAGGATGGACCCCTGCAGAACCCCCCCCCATTGAACCGCTGCCGCTGCAGAACTATGATGGAAACACAAAATGATCTGTCAGTGAGGTAGGATCTGAACCAACTGAGGGCTGACCCTGTGATGCCCACCCACTGCTCCAACCTAGCAATGAGGATCTCATGGTCGATAGTGTCGAAAGCAGATGTAAGGTCCAATAGGACAAGCTGCACAGAATCATCAGTATCTGTGGATAAGATGATGTCATTAAAAACCTTCAGTAGGGCAGTTTCAGTGGTGTGGAAAGGTTTAAAGCCAGATTGGAATAACTCAAGGATAGCATGATCCTCCAGGAAGCACTTCAACTGGGACTCAAATATATTTTCCAGAAGTTTAGAAACAAATGGGAGTCTGGAGACAGGCCTGAAGTTGGATATGACTGAGGGGTCAAGTTTTTTTTTTTTTTTTTCAGGAGAGGTTGAATAGCAGCATGTTTAAATGTTTTTGGCATCACGCCAGTGGATAAACTGCTATACATTATACCAAGAATGGAAGGACCGGGGGCCTCATGTACAAAGACTTGCGTGGACTTCTTACTGAAACGTGACGCACGGTCAAATCCAGAAAACGGCGTACGCACAAAAAAATCCAGATGTATCAAACTGTGCGTACACCGGAATCCACGCACATTGCTTTTGTACATCACAATCAACGTGGAATTGAGCGCACATGAGAGAGTGGCCGACTCCGCCTTTGACACGCCTCCATATAAATATGCAAATTCATTTGAATATGCCCTGCACCAGAGGAATGTCGTCTTGTCCCATAATGCATCACGTTCTTCAACTGCTAAAACAGCTAAAAAATAAACAAAAAACAAGAATTTAAGCTGTGCAAAACTATTCAGTCTTTCTGTTTTTTATGTTTTGGCAGGTTCTATTCTAATTGCGTCCATGTGGATGTAATAATTGTTAATCATGTGTGTTTGGTGTGAACAATAATGATTTTCACATCATGAACAGTTTCTCAGAATCACCTCTAAGTGTTGCCAATGGAACCAAAACCACAGGAACGTGCGTACGCCAGCCCTGGAGTTGGCATGGGGCTGCGCACATTTCCACGTTCAGTTCTGTTTTGATACATACGGAGTTTTGCGTGGAAAATGGCGTAAGCAAGGTTTTTGTGCGTACGCACCGTTGATACATGAGGCCCCTGGAGTGGGAAGAACTTTCTTTAGTAGCTGAGGGGGGACCACATCGAAGGGGGAACCAGATGGTTTCAGGTTGCACATGACCTGCTCTAGAGAGGACAGAGAGATTGGTTCAAAATGGTCAAATACAGACACAGATTGAGGTGAGATGGACGAATCATGAGTTGGAGGAGAACTGAGAGCCTGGGTGGTCGCATTTTTTTCTAAAAAGAAATGGAAGAAGTTCTCACACAGCTCAGTCGAGGCTTCCAGAGGTGATGGTTCAGTGAGGTGGAGAACAGAGTTTAGGGTAGAGAACAGAACTTGTGAATTATGAGAGTTTGAGACAATATCATCAGAAAAGTGTTGAGATTTAGCAGTTTTTACTGCTTTCTGATAATGACGCCAAATGTTTTAGTATTTGAAAAGAGATCTGCAGCCTGTCTTTTCTCCATTTGCGCTCCGCCCTCCTGCACTGCTGCCTAACGGCCTTGGTGACGTCATTCAGCCAAGGTTCTGCTCTGAGTTTTGATATTCTAGATTTAACAGAAGCAACATGATCCAGAGCCTTTAAACAGACAAGAGTTGAACTGGGATGTCAGTTCCTCAGTGGTGGAGAGAAACACCGGGGCTGAATTATCATTTCAGAGTTGTAAACATCTGTGGAACGTGCTGTAGTGAAGTGGTTAATGGCCCGGCTGCGACGTGCAGGAATTCACGGCTTAGGAGTTGGATGGGGAAGGGTGAACTAAAACCGGACTGGCATGTGGTCTGAAAACATATTGTCACCTATTTCAAGATTACTAACAGTCACATCATGAGTTAAAACAAGGTCCAGTATATGTCCGCGCTCATGGGTGGGACTGTTTATATGCTGATTTAGATTAAATGAGTCCAGTAAATCTAAAAAGTCCTTAACCAAGGGCTAATCATGACAGCACACATGCAAACTAAAGTCCCCAATAATGACAACATGATTATATTTTGGTGTGATTTCAGTCAAGAAATCAGAAAATTCATTGATGAAATCCATAGAACGAGATGGGCAGTAGATGAGTGCACATAAATCCGCAGGCGAATGGCCGAGTTCAAAGACAGTTCGCTCAAAGCCGGAGCAGGAAACAGGGATGAGCAGTTGTTTACAGTCAAAAGTTGATTTGAATATTGTTAATAATCCACCACCACCACGACCTGATGGCCGCGGGTTGTTAAAATACAGACAGTTTAGTGGTAATAATTCTGTCAAGGCGTTGGACTCACCTGGCGACATCCAAGTCTCTGTGATGCAGAAAAAGTCCAAATCGTGCTCTTGAAGGTAATCCCTGACCACACACATCCTGATATTATCCGAGGTGGACCCAGCAACTGAACGCGCGCCAGCAGCCACAGATTTTTCATAACCGCTCTTCCGGGTTGAGCAGTGAGCTGCACCGGCCAACAACTCACGTTGTTTATCTGGTCCGGGCACGCAGGAAGCTAGCGATGGAAATCATGGCCATCAGGTGGAGAGGAAGATGCAGCACGCAGGGCTTTGAGCTTCACCAGTCGGCCAGTGACTTTTCCCCTGCGTCTGGTGCAATATCTCCAGGCAGGCAGGTGAGGGGTGCAGCGGAGGTAAACAGGCAGGTCCACCATCAGTGGGGGAAAGGGGGTGGGGGTCCAAAGGTACGCTCATATTGATCCAAATAAGCGACATCAATGGCAAAAAAACGAAGATCCGGGAGCTGCTGTCGATCATATACCAGTAGCGTGTTTATGTCCCAGATGAGAAATGAACAAAACACAAATAATCAGGGGCCTCATGTACAAAGACTTGCGTGGATTTCTTACTGAAACGTGACGTACGGTCAAATCCAGAAAACTGCGTACGCACAAAAAAATCCAGATGTATCAAACTGTGCGTACACCTGAATCCACGCACATTCCTTTTGTACATTACAATCAACGTGGAACTGAGCGCACGTGAGACACCTCCCCTGACACGCCTTCATTTACATATGTTAAAAGCTGCAGTATGTAGCTTTTTTTATGAACATATTTCTTCACTCTGTCACTACCTCCTGACAGACTGATGTTAGCCAGGTAATCTCTGAAAAAAAAATATATATTGTCCCCTTGCTTCTCCAGGTGGTAAATAAGCATTTCTAAAAAGAAAAGGTGACCCACCATTTTCCAGCCAATAAAAACAGAGTTTGTAACCAGCCAATAAAAACAGAGCTTGAATTTGAATCAGCCAATAAAAACAGAGCTTGAATTTGAAATTTAACAGACCACAAGGGGGCAGAGCGGGATCAGAATGCTTTGCCTGTTGAAAATATTTCTAAGTTCTGCAGTTCTACAGAAACTGCATACTGTACCTTTAAACAGATGCTAATTACTTCCTGCATGTGTGAAGGACATGTTTGTTTATCCCTGCGCGATCAGAAATGATTTCTAGATTCAGGAAAATAATGAATTTAATATAATATGAGTGAGGAAAAAAATCCTAAGTAAGAATAGTAATAAAATGTGTTTATCACGCAAAGAACGAGTGATGTGTGTCGGTATTTGTGTGTGCGCGCACCCTGCTTTGGTGCGCAACTGGCTCATCCATCCATCCTGAGTGAAAATATTAACTTTGCGCACGAGTTTATTACCATAATTACTGTAAACACAGAGGAACTTACTTAGATGTTTGGTAGAACATAGATCTTTGTTTATTTAATAGCTGATATGAAGAAACGAGTCTGTGCGCCTCAGTGGAGAGTTTTCATGACATGACGTGATGTTGGAGTCTCCGGCTGCGTGCGCCACAGCCTTTGTGCGCAGTCTGTTTGTCTGTGAAGCCTTTACTCTCCTACTTACAGCATTTTCACAAGTTGTAAAGTGCAGGCTACTTCCACATGTCATTTTGGAGAAAGCTACAATAAATGCAGATTATGAAACACCTCCACTGCCGTGTAACACCGGCGAGGGTGCGCGCGCTCCAAAGCGCGACCATGAGACATTCCATTGGATATGATCCGGCTTTGTGTGGACTGGACTGGCACAGCCTTGATCGTTCTGCCAGCTCCCTCTGGAAAGCTCCTGCGGAACAGTTTGATCGCTGCTTCTGCATGTGCATGCGTGATGCACGGCTCCTGTGTTGCGCCCCAGAGCGCAGCAGTGCCAAACTGAAAAAGGATTATTCCTGAAAACGGCTGATAAGCCATATCATAGATCAGAAAATTATATCTGTTTATAAATAAATGCTCTGCGTGTTACACTATTTATTATATCCTCCAGTAAGGCTGAATCCGTTCCTGTTAAATGTATTTTTTTTGCACAACCTTGTGCGTCCTTTATTCAACTGCGTCCATGTGGATGTAATAATTGTTAATCATGTGTGTTTGGTGGGAATATTAATTATTTTCACATCATGAACAGCTTCTCCGAATCACCTGTAAGTGTCGCCAAAGGCTCCAAAACCACAGAAACGTGCGTACGCCAGCCATGGAGCTGGCGTGGAACTGCGCACATTTCCACGTTCAGTTTTGTTTTGATACATACAGAGTTTTGCGTGGAAAATGGCGTACGCAAGGTTTTTGTGTGTACGCACCGTTGATACATGAGGCCCCTGAACACCATCAGCAGAGGTGGATTGCAAGCTGTGTACACAGGTGCCATCTTACAATAATTTATGCTACAAAAATAAGATTTCCTTTTAGGAGCTCATTACTGAATGTTGCTGCCACAAGAGGGAGCTGACTTGTCACTTTCCATTATCCTGGACCAACATTCATGGCTTCCATCATCCTGAAGTATGAGGATATGCACTTGGCACTGGTCCAGGAGTGCAGCTGATTCCACCTCTGACATTATGCTTCACTCTGGTTCTGGTTGTTTCCATCCTTAGAGACACCAAGTAAAACAGCATCTTTCAAAGCTGCCATGTTCAAACTAAAACACTGTTGTACAAAATCATGGAAGATTAATGGGGCTGCTCTAATGTGAGAGCAGCAGTACACATTAAGTGGGTCAGTCCGGTTCATGTGTTCAGCAGCAGAGAAGATGCTGCTGAAACTAAAGTCAAGGACATGCAGGTGCACAAAGGTTGGACAGAAGCTGATGCAAATGAGCCTGTGCCGTTTCAAGTCACTGTCAGTGCAAGTTTCATTTTCTCAGCTTACAAGCACAGAAATGACCGAAGATTGTCCACAGATGCACACTTATAGACACACACTTTCTACAAACCTCAGGTTACAAACTTGCTGAATCATTTAACAGCAAACAAGTCTCCACTTTATATCAAAGCTTACAGCTGTGCCTGGACAAATGAACAGAACTGACGCTAAGAAACTTCCAAAACATTCTGACTGCATCAGAACAAACTCCTCAGATCCATCCAGCCCACCAAAGATGGCACATGTTGCACGCTATAAGGGTCCTTAATGATGGAGCTGATTACAGTCACACATGTTGCACGCTGTAAGGGTCCTAAATGATGGAGCTGATTACAGTCACACATGTTGCACGCTATAAGGGTCCTAAATGATGGAGCTGATTACAGTCACACATGTTGCACGCTGTAAGGGTCCTAAATGATGGAGCTGATTACAGTCACACATGTTGCACGCTGTAAGGGTCCTAAATGATGGAGCTGATTACAGTCACACATGTTGCACGCTGTAAGGGTCCTAAATGATGGAGCTGATTACAGTCACACATGTTGCACGCTGTAAGGGTCCTAAATGATGGAGCTGATTACAGTCACACATGTTGCACGATATAAGGGTCCTAAATAATGGAGCTGATTACAGTCACACATGTTGCACGCTAAAAGGGTCCTAAATGATGGAGCTGATTACAGTCACACATGTTGCACGCTGTAAGGGTCAGTGGCAGGGGAATCGGACTTGGGATCCGAAGGACCCAGGTTCGAACCCCGGCCACGGCACATCTTGGGGTGTCTATGAGTGCACATCTATTTTCCCCAGCTCCCCGGGCGCTGACTGCAGCTGCTCACTGCACCACCTGGTGGTGGTTGGGTTAAATGCAGAGACCAATTTCGTCTGTCAAGTATGGGAACATACACAGATGACAAAAAATGTGACATTTATTTTATTTAAATGATGGAGCTGAATACAATCACACATGTTGCACGCTATAAGGGTCCTAAATGATGGAGCTGATTACAGTCACACATGTTGCACGCTGTAAGGGTCCTAAATGATGGAGCTGATTACAGTCACACATGTTGCACGCTGTAAGGGTCCTAAATGATGGAGCTGATTACAGTCACACATGTTGCACGCTGTAAGGGTCCTAAATGATGGAGCTGATTACAGTCACACATGTTGCACGCTGTAAGGGTCCTAAATGATGGAGCTGATTACAGTCACACATGTTGCACGCTGTAAGGGTCCTAAATGATGGAGCTGATTACAGTCACACATGTTGCACGCTGTAAGGGTCCTAAATGATGGAGCTGATTACAGTCACACATGTTGCACGCTGTAAGGGTCCTAAATGATGGAGCTGATTACAGTCACACATGTTGCACGCTGTAAGGGTCCTAAATGATGGAGCTGATTACAGTCACACATGTTGCACGCTGTAAGGGTCCTAAATGATGGAGCTGATTACAGTCACACATGTTGCACGCTGTAAGGGTCCTAAATGATGGAGCTGATTACAGTCACACATGTTGCACGCTGTAAGGGTCCTAAATGATGGAGCTGATTACAGTCACACATGTTGCACGCTGTAAGGGTCCTAAATGATGGAGCTGATTACAGTCACACATGTTGCACGCTGTAAGGGTCCTAAATGATGGAGCTGATTACAGTCACACATGTTGCACGCTATAAGGGTCCTAAATGATGGAGCTGATTACAGTCACACATGTTGCACGCTGTAAGGGTCCTAAATGATGGAGCTGATTACAGTCACACATGTTGCACGCTGTAAGGGTCCTAAATGATGGAGCTGATTACAGTCACACATGTTGCACGCTATAAGGGTCCTAAATGATGGAGCTGATTACAGTCACACATGTTGCACGCTATAAGGGTCCTAAATGATGGAGCTGATTACAGTCACACATGTTGCACGCTGTAAGGGTCCTAAATGATGGAGCTGATTACAGTCACACATGTTGCACGCTGTA
>JBBPBX010019595.1:19688-32960 GCA_038048925.1 Garcialebias charrua | reverse complement strand
TTGTGCAAGGTCCTTGAGCCCCACCACCTGCTCCCCTGGGCGTCCTAGCTGGCAGCTCCCTGCTCCACACAGAGGGCTGTGGTAGCTCGGTGTCTGTGGTTGCATCTGGCCTGAAAACAACTGTCAAGTGTTCATGCGAGTTAGTTTGCTGTGGCAACCCCTGAAGAGAGTAGCTGAAAGGAGTTGGCCAAATAACTGAAGATGCAAAATGCAAGCAGAAAGCTAAAGAGTGATAGGGCTTCTTTTTTCAGCTTTTCCCTCTTCAGGGGTCGTCATCCTCCTCCATCTCACTCTGTCCTCGCTCAAACGCCATGTCCTCCCTAACTGCATCCATATATCTCCTCTTTGTCGGGCAAGTAGCAAAATTTAGCAAAAATTATAAAAGCAGCAAAAAGTGTCACTAGTACCAAATTGGTTAGCCTGGTTAAAACCAGACCCTTGTCCTTCACTTCGCTTCGTACTAGGGTCTGGGACTTCTCCCATAGACAAGGATTTCTCCGGTAGATTTTTGACCGGACCAATCAGAGAACAGAAGGCGGAGTTTTGAACGACGTCGACTGACGTCGTCAGTTTGCCCTGCTTAAAATGGCTGCCGCCACGAAGGAATTTTCAAGAAAACAAGGTAAAAAACTATTATTTCTTTGCTGAGAAAAAATATATTTCTTAGCTGACGTTATATCAGAAGTGTTCCTGAGCTTAACAGTTCCTAAATCAATTCACGAAATGGTCAAATCTGCTGGATTTAAATTGTTTCGGTTTGACATTTTCCAAACAGCCTCGGGTGCGCTACGAAAATAAATTATAAAAAATCGAATTTTATCTCAAATGTTTCATCCAGGCCAACAGTCAGTAAATTAGAGCCATATAATTACACACTGGTAGCAGAAAAAATATCCACCGAGTGGTTTCTGAGCTATTTATCTGAATAGTTAGCCTGGACCTCGCCAGGCTAACTGGACTGGACAGGCTAACGTGACGTATGTTGCACGGAGCTGCAACATACGTCACGGCCAAACGTTAACGATTGGGTAACCTCAGCAGAGGCCACGCCTCCAGCAAGAATCGGTTCTCTATAGAGAAAGTCCAGACCCTAGTACGAAGCGAAGTGAAGGACAAGGGTCTGGTTTTAACCAGGCTACAAATTGGTAGGAAAAAGTAAGAACATACAAGGGAACCCTCGACATAAGAACGAGTTCCAGACCTATGGACCGTTCGTAGACGTAAGTCGGAGCTCAGAACACGTGTCGTTCGTAAGTCCGGATTTCGTCTGTAAGTCGAAACTCAGAGCACATGGCCGAGCACATGGCCGTTCGGAGCGCGTTCGTAAGTCCGAGTTGCCGTAGGTCAAGGGCGACGTAAGTCGAGGGTTCCCTGTATAGGGAAATTACCAACAGAAAGGAAAACCTGCTAGCTAAAAGGCAAAAAGTACTAAAACGTTAGCAAAGATCAGTAAAAAGGTTAGTCAGAAGTAGTGAAATACTAGCACAAATCAGAAAAATGATAGTTAAAGCAAACAAAAAGAAAAAAGCTAAATAATAATAATAATGTCTTTTCCTGTCATCTGCGTATGTTTCCCATACACAGACGAAATTCGTCTCTGCATTTAACCCAACCACCACCAGGTGGTGCAGTGAGCAGCCCGAAAGCGCCCGGGGAGCTGGAGAAATAGGTGTGCACTCATAGACACCCCAAGGTGGGTAGTGGCCGGGGCGCGAACCCGCGTCCTTCGGGTCCGTAGTCAAAAACCCTGCCACTAGACCATCTAGGCTAGCAGACTGCAGAAAAATAAAGTATCAGCTGTAACTCCAGCAAACAGCAAGATATTTAGCTGAAAGTAACAAAACACTAGCGAAATATAAACGCTAGTTTAGAACCAGAGGTAGCTAAAAACAGAAAAATGCAAATATTGAGCTAAAAGTAAAAAGCAACAGGTTGGATTCATCAGGTTTCATGGACAAATATAACTGTGCATCATCAGCATAAAGTTTTTCTCGCACTATGAACATTCAAACAGTTGGCGAGGACTGGAAGTTTGAAGAGTTCAGCTTCTAAAAGATCATTTCCTGATGTTTCCAACTCAGATCGTGTTTGAGGCGATCCGTGGTCCTTCGGTGAGGAGCGACATCGCCATTGATGACATCATCTTGGAGGGCGGACCCTGTCCAGGTAAACCGTTTCCTGATCCTTCAGAACAGAACGCCGGGTTCGGAGCGGCTTCCTGATTGTTCCTTCTCCTCTGCAGAGATGGAGGTCAGCGCCGCGGCAGGAAGCTCCAACGAGATCGAATAGACGGAGGGAGGGAGCAGACGAACCGCTGCGTAGGACGCATGAACCCCCCACTTCCACGCCGTAATTGTTTTTGCACACGACAGACAAGTCGACGTGTCACACAGAACATGTGACACACATCAGCCGAGTCAGCGTTCCTCTGCGCCGCAGCACCAGAGGGCGTTAAACTGTTTACCTTCACATTTATATGCATTAGATTAATGCTCGTTGCTTAAATAAACTGAAAACATTCTTAAAATTCATTTTTCTTTGTCTTCATATAGAAAACTGAATAATCTATGTCCAACAAACCAAGAAAATAAAACTTACATATTCAGATTTATTCCAACAAAACGCGTACAGTTCCAAGAAAAAATACATTTGGTCCGTGTTCGTTACATGATGAGCGTCCCGTCGTGCAGGTATTTCATGGACTCCATCTGTTGGGTCATCGCCAGAACTTCGTGGAATCCGGTGCCGAGTCCGGACATGTGCTGGAAATACGCCTCCTTCTCCACCTGGACCGACAGGTTGTTCACCCCAGCGTCTTTCAAAATGGCCGTCACCTGCAGGCGAAGAGGTTCAGACACGTTCGGATCACGCTCAGTTATAAAAATGTGGTTTTAAATAACTCGTTAGACCTTAAAAGACGAGTTCAGAGGTTGTGAAGCGTGGTTCTGTGAACAGTTAACGTCTTTATCGGCTTTCAAAAGGTTTGATTTGTGTATTAATCGCCGGTGATAACACAATGCTAATCGTGTTAGCTTCTCTAAGGGTTTTCAATGTTACGTTAGCATCTGCGCTAACTGTTGGACTTCATCCGTTTCTTATCACGTGCTCTTTATCAAACACGAAAACATACACAAGTTTTAAGAAATGCCTCTAAATCATGAGGCGCATAATTGTTTCCATTACAAACGGCAGCAGCAAGCTGTAGCACTTCTGGTGCAAGCTGGGCAAGAAAAACGTCGCAACGCAAAGTTAGAATTATAAAAAGTTTATATAAAATTTTATAGATTGTTTAAAAGTTATTTGAAGCAGCAATCCATTCTGCTCCGACTAGCCATTAGCTCGTCTGTCCAGTGAGAATTAACTATTTCTTCTACGACAGGTAAGATATTGTTTATAACTGCAGCACTGAGTGAAGCTCAATGAATCAACTTAAAGGGATATTCTGTATAATTATTACTAGTTAGCACCTTATCAGCTGTGACAGGGTATGGAGAAAGACATGGGCCACCGCATAACTACTGAAAATTATTTTTCTTTTTTGTCCACTTATAAACTTTCTCCTCGAGGGTCTTTGTCATTAACTTTTAACCAAAACGACATTTTGAAATGTTCCTGTTCCAAGTTGTTGTGGCGCCTCTCCATCGGGCTGCAGCAATCTGCCAGCGAAGCCTCGTTTTTAGTCCAGTCGGCCATTTATGGAGCTTTTTATTGGATATGTGGATTATCCTTTAGCCTGAATGCATGAATGTGGAGCAACTGTTTACTCTTGCACAACACAAATGTGTTGTTGCTCTTTACATCCGAGCTAAAACAGTTTTGTCAGATACGATCGGGCAATAAAGCTGCAGCCCCAGAGGAGACGCCTTTACCAGGTAGGCTGCTGGAGTCGACCCGGCGACGCTACAGCGGAGCGTCATCTAGTGGGCTAAAAACAAAATCAAACGTGGCTAGATTAAAAAAGACAAACCCCGAACTGAAAAACATTTTAAAAGATAAAGAACACGAGGGCTGTGAAGTGACGTGGAGGTTACGGTGGTATTAGGCATGTCAGGAACGGGTGTGTTTACCGACACCAAAACTTATTTAAGTAAAAACGTGTGGCTGATTTATTTGCACCCTTTTTAAAAAAAGTTAAATTAAAAGTTTATGAAATGATTCTGAATCCATCGCGAGTCATCACGGGTTTATTTGAGGTGGGCTGATATTTATCAGCAAACTAAACGGTGTCACGACGGTGTTCGTGAAGAGCTGCACTGACATCATCTTGTAACTATGCATCATATTGCACTACATATATATGTTTTATCATTCAACTATGTTCGTTTTTCAAAACAAACTTATAAATATATTTAATTTTGATTTTAAACTTTGCGCCGTGTTTATTCATGGGAAATCCGATTTCACGCGAACGCAGCATATGTGACGTAAGGAGACGTAGAAGCAGCCTGCGTCTGTTAGCAGCTCGCCTCGGAGCTCACCTTTTTTTTGTTTTTTACTTGACAAATGCTGTTACGTTGTGTCGCCTTTGGGTGTTCTAATATCTAATATCATCAGTGAACAAGTGAGCCTTTTCACTTTCCCAAAAGAAGAAATACTTCGTCTGGGAATGGAATAATTAAAGCTGCCCCCCCCGGAGCCTCCTCGCTTCCTGAAAAGGTAAAAATCAAATAAATACGGGTGCAGACCTAAATTAGAACCTGCTGTTTATTGCTCATCTAACTTTCTGCTTCTCAAAGTGAAGACATGTAGCTCAAATCTTAACTTAGATTGATAAATTTGTCGCGTTTTAAATTGTCCGTCCTTATATGTAAATGCAAAACCGGAGCCCTCTACGTCTCGTTACGTCACATATGCTGCGTTCGTGTGAAATCGGATTTCCCATGAATAAACACGGCGCTAAGTTTAAAATCAATTTTAAATCAAAATTAAATATATTTATAAGTTTGTTTGCAAAAACGAACATAGTTTAATGATAAAACATATATATGTAGTGCAATATGATGCACAGTTACAAGATGATGTCAGTGCAGCTTTAATATTTGCTAATGTCACATTCCTTTATACCAGGGGTCTGCAACCTTTATGATCAAAAGAGCCATTTTTACGTCTTGGTTAATTAATTTAATGTGTCCAGAGCCGCAACAACTTGCTACAACTGTGGTTATCAAGTGGTGGCCACTTTAAGTTTGTTGGATAAGATTTTTGTGGCCAGTAGGGGTGACATTTTAAAGCTAAAAATATCTGAGGATTTTTTAACATTTATTGACATTTTTACAATTCAAGACAAAGGAAAAGACCAGATAATTGTAAGGGGGGGATTTAAAAAAAAAATAATTATAAAAACCAACTATGAACTATGCAGACCTATGTATTTTTTTTAATTGTGTAAAAAATAATTAAGTATAGAAATAAAGCAAAAAGTGGGTATTTGCAAAAGAAATGACAGGAAAACAGCTAAAACTATTGTTTGTATAACAACCAATAAAATTTAGTTTTGGTCAAAGCTTGAAAGAGCCGCTACAGAGGAACCAAAGAGCCGCATGTGGCTCCAGAGCTGCAGGTTGCAGACCCCTGCTTCATACGTTTGTTGTTTTTGAGAGAGTCGTTTTAGAAACGTGAAAAACGACGACAACAGGCTCAGTTTGGCTAGCTGTTAGCCTAGCCTGGACGAAGACTTCTGCCTCTTTCTCCATCAAGTCCCAGCTGTTGAACATCACTTCAAGTTGACGGACTGTCCCTTTAAGAGCCTGGACTCAGGGGAACTGCACCAGAAACACGCAGGGCTGTTCACTTTAGCAACACCGTCTGAAGACGTGCACCAACCTGCTGAACGATCCTCTGCTCCACCACGTCGGACATGACCTGAAGGTGGATGGTCCCGGCCACCAGCGTGGCTGAATGCCTCCAGAAGTGTGGGTCTCTGTACGACAGAACTCCGTCAATCTTCTCGATCTGAAACAAGAAAAACATATGATCTAAAAAATAAAAAATACACTTTGAATAGTTCAACAACAGATTGGTTCAGGATCTTAAAGGACTTTCTGAGGTTTGAGCAGATCTTGTCCAGGCATGGTAGCAGGGAGCCAAGGAAGAAGACACAATTCTGGGCTTTTCTGATAACGTGAGTGGTGCTAAAGTCCAGTCCAGGTCCTCCAAGATGTGCAGACCAAAGAACTTGAAGACCGTGACCCGTTCCACCTTGTCCACATTGATACTGTGGCCTACATGCAGTGCAGACCTCGGCTTCTGGAAGTCAGTAGCCGTGTTTCCATCTATTTTCAATTCGAATTTTGAGTGAATTTTTGAAAATTTGCAAAATTGTAAATAAAAATTAATGCGAATCAGAAGTGTTTCCATCAACTGGCTTGAAGCGAATCCACCAGGCCACGCAAAGCGGCATTACGTCAGACGTCAGCGTCATTACGTCAGACGTCAGCGTTACGCATGTCTACAGTAAACAGGAAGTAGCGGTTGAAAACAGGAACCGAACCACACATCTCGGCAAAATGGAGAGAATATTTCAGGAATGTGTTGCTATCGGGCAAGTTGTATTTATTCTGTCATGCCAACTAGTTTTAGCGATGTTACAGCGGAAACAGCTGATCAGTCACATGACGTGAATGTTCGCTACGTCAGAACTGAGTCGGCAAATCTGTTTCCATCTCTCGTTTTGCGCATCAGCTCTGTTTCGAAAAAACCACCTCAAGCGAGCGTATCAACTTTTTTGCGAATTAGAGGAAGTTAATTCGAATCGAGCCGTTTCCATTCACCTTTTCTGATGCGATACTGCAAAATGCGCATCAAGAAACCTTGATGGAAACACGGTTACTGATGGTTTCTTTTGTCTTCCTGATGTTAAGGTCGTTATTGCTGCACCAAGCTGCCATCGCCTAAACCTCCTCTCTGTATGGAGCCTCATCGTTGTTGCTGATCAACCCTTTGACGGTCGAGTCCTCAGTAAATTTGATAACTGTGTTGGAGTTGTTAATGGCAGCGCAGCCATGGGGGTACAGCGTGAACAAGAGGGGGCTAAGAACACAGCCCTGGGGACCACCGGTGTTCAGAATGACAGTGGAGGATGCGGACGTGTCCATTCAGACATGCGGAGGTCTGTGTCAGGACGTTTTTGATCCACAGATAGTGGGTTCCAAACGGTCAACAAAGGTTCAAAGTTCAGGTTCGCTGCTTTTTCTCTCCGTAAAATCTACACCCAGATTTTAAACCAAGCCGTCCCGCTTGTATTTTTGGATTTCCGTTTTATTTTTTGGACTGAAACCAAATTCTCTACTTTCTCTAGAAAGAATCAAATCCGTTAACGTTCACATTTGAGAAATCTGACCCCGACTCTTCTCCTGTGAATGCTCTTCTGCTCAAGTTTCCACTTGTCCTTGAATGCAGCATCAGAACATTGACAGTGCTCCAATATTCAACCTAATTAAAAAAAAAAACAACTAGAGATAAAACAAACAGTTTTAGCAACAAATTTTTAATGTTAGCCTTTAATGAAATCTTAAAAATTTAATGAATATTTTTTAAGCAAGCCTAATCTGCATCCACATGATTTTATCTTGATCTTAGTCGATATTATTATTGATTTTATTTGATTTTATCACTTGTTTTATTTTGATCTTTGCCTTATTACACTTTGTAGCACTTTGAGATTTTTATTAATGAAAAGTGCGTTATAAATGGAATTCATCAATGAAATCAACTAAACCGTGAGAAATGGACCGGCAGGATCCAGTGAGCCTGAAGGAGGCATTCCACAGGATTCTCTTGGCTTGGGTTATTTCATTTTTCCAACAAAGCTGCTTTTTCCAAACTGGGTCAGTTCAAAACATGACTCACTGGACTGGGCTAAAGAGAAACATCAGTATGGGCTGATCCAAACTGGGGAACAAGGGAAAAGCTCATGTTTGTGAATAAAAACAGGCAGTTTGGTGTATTTCTGTTAACCGGTGTGTGTCAGCGTGAGCTCGTGTAATTAAGAGTTCTTCCAAAGAGACGTTTTGTTCAGATCTTTAGTAAAAGTCCAACAAACAGGAAGCCTTGAAGGCGACTCACCTTTTCCAGCGCAGCGTTCAGGCTCTTCTCGTGCTCGGGCGGGGCTCGTATGAGCAGAACTTCGCAGGCGTCCTTCAGCAGAGGGATGACGCTGAGGAAGATGAGCGTGGCGATGAAGAGCGAGCATATGGGGTCGGCGATCAACCAGCCGAACTGACGGATGAGGACGGTGGAGATGATCACCCCGACGCTGCCCAACGTGTCGGCCAGGACGTGGAGGTAAACGCCTGCAAGAGAACCACGTCACAGTTAGCACTGCTGCCTCACAGCAAGAAGGTCCTGGGTTCAATTCCCGGGCTGGACCTGGATCTTTCTGTGGAGTTAGCATGTTCTCCCAGTATCAAGGTTAATGAATAAATAAATGTCACGCACCTCTCATGTTGGCGTTCATGCCTCTGTTCCCCGAGCTGTGGGCGTGGCCGTGACCTCCGTGGCCGTGCTCGCCGTGCGCGTGTCCGTGGTGCGCGTGTCCGTGGTGCGCGTGTCCGTGGTCGTGCGACGAGCAGCTTTTGCCGCCGTGAGAGTGGGCGTGGCTGAAGGCGCAGATGCCCACCAGGTTGACGAGCAAGCCTCCGACAGACACGGGCTGCGAGGAGACAAACAGTCATCAGAGACCAGCACTTCCTGTTTCTGCACCAATCAGACGGGACGCTCTGAAGGCTCCCGGCTCTGCAGCACATCTGGATGGTGTGAGCAGGAAGGCAGACATTTTAAATGTCTCTAACGTTTTAACCCTTCTTCAAACGTGATGTTTGTTCTAATTATCCAGCCGTCGCTCCGAGTTTAAAAACAACTCGCATCGATTTTTTTTTCTCAGAACCAGGAATTGTTTCGTCGTCAACTCACACAGGATTAATTAATGTAAACGCAACAAGCGTCGGCACGACGACGAACTGTTTAAGTGCTGATCTGAACTTTAGCTTTACTGGTGAGGAGACCGAGCTCACCCCCTGGCCGTAGTTTCCACTTGGTCTTCCTTTCAAAATAAAACTGACAGTTTAAGATTAAAAAAAGGCACCACTGAGGTGAGATGAGCTGTAAAATACAGGTAGTCCTCGACTTACGACGGTCTCAAGTTACGACGTTTCGTGGTTACGACACGCATCTCCATAAAAATAAATAAAAATAAAACATTTGAAGCCGATTTACGCAGTTTCCGGCAGTTTCCGGTTAGCTGCGGAGGCTACAGCTGTCTGTACTCTCTAAAAAAGCTAAGTCTGGTCCTCTGGACATTCAAAAAACAAAAAAACTTGTTGGAGCAAGCTGGACAGGCAGCAGCTGTGGAAAAGTAGCTGTTTTATGGACGGCGGTTTTACAACGTAAACGAATGGAGAATCTGGAGGGAGGAACGGAGGAAACGGCTTCACCAGCATCCCAGTAGGTCATTAACTTTTTTTTCACTTCATTATGGCTCCAAATGTATGTGTTTTTTGATAATTATGTAGGGTACTGTGTTAGGATAGGCTAAGTGCTTGGTAAAATACAGTACTGTATGTATAAGGTGCAGTTTGGACGTATGTTTCGAGTTACGGCAAAATTTGCTTTACGTCAGAGCGTAGGAACGGAACTCCGTCATAAGTCGAGGACTACCTGTAGTTCTTAACGAGACTTTTTATCTTAAAGCATCGGTTTTATTTTGAAAGGATGCACGTGACCACGTGGTCAGCTGAGTGGAGAGGTGGTGCAGAGGTTAGAGAAGGTGAGCCTGTGATCGTAAAGTCGCTGGATCAACCCCCGGACTGAACATCTAAGGCTAAGTTCACACTGCAGGTCTTAATGTTCAATTCCGATTTTTTTAAATTTTTTATCCCATCTTTTGGTGTGAACGTTCACACTACATTTGAAATGCGACCTGCATCAGACTCCAGTGTGAACGATCTACATTGCAGAAGCGACCCGCATGCGCAGAAGAAAACGTGTCTCAGAACGTGACACGCAGCACCCTGTGTTTGCAGAAGTAAACATGGACGCCACAGTTTTCAGTGTGTGTTCGGTAATTTTGAAGTTGTTGTCCAATCGGGGAAAGCTAAACATCCAAATGATTAAAGGCAAAAGAAAACTGAGAAGAAAGCGAGCGAAATTTTTAGTGATGGCGATTTTTGGAGCTGTGGCTGCTACTTCTGTTCACGGGGGGTGTGGATGCGGAGTAGGAGCCAAGAGTGGTGGGACTTTGACGTCGGTCTCACGTCGGTGATGCAAAAGTCAGATGTGAGTCACATGAGCGTTCACACTGCAGTCGCTTTGAAAACATCAGATATATATCCGATTTAAAACCACATACTGAAACGACCTGGGTCATATTTGAAAACATCGGATTTGTCGCGTTCAGACTGTCATAAAAAAATTGGATATGGGTCAGATTTGCCTGCAGTGTGAACGTAGCCTAAATGTGGGTGGGACAGGTGAAGCACCAACACCTGCCTCCACCCTCATCTGCCCCACTCTGGGCCCTTGAGCAAGGCCCTTAATCCCCACCATCTGCTCCCCAGAACACCCAAGACGACAGCCCCCTGCTCCACACAGGGGGCTGTGGTAGCTCGGTGTCTGTGGTGACCCTGAAGGAGCATCCTAGAAGCTGATGCAACTCGTCTTTGTGGTTTGTTGGAGAACAACCTGGCTGACCACGAGTGGACGCCAACAGGACATGGACACGTGTGGTTTGTGGACAGGCTGTATCAGGGTTCTGTCTCAGGAGGGGTGGGACGTGCTGAACCACTAGACCTACGGTTCTCCACAGCATGGCAGGTTTGGTCCCGTCCTCGGGGTGCTGCCATACCGACACCCTGGACATCGTCCACGTAAAGCAGAACCAAGATCCACGACACGACGCCGTCTTGTCACCGGTCTACAGGGAACATGTGGTCCGGCTGACGCCACAGAGACGAACGGCACCACCAGGTGTCAGGAGTCTGGGTGGCTGACGCGGGTCTCACGTGGTTCTGGTCCTGGCACACCTGTGGGTTCCATCGGGTTACTCCGACATCTGTATGCCCCACACGTTGAGCGAACGCACAATACGTCCAAGATGTCGTCCACCGTGAGTCGTTCAGGCTCCTGTTCCATCCTTTAGTCTCCAAGCACTTCCTGTCCTCCACATCCACTTCCTGTCCTCCACATCCTGCGGTCTGAACTTTCTTTTAAAGGGGACCTCAGATGTGTTTTTTAAAATTTTATGGTATTTCTGTGTGATATCCAGACCCTATTCCTTCAATTTAATGCACAAAATAATTATTAGATAATCAATTATACCCTTTTTAATTCTGCCATTTTTAACTTTCGTTTTGAACGACCGGTTTCTGATAGAAGTTCTGAAGTCCACGCCCTTCAAAGATCTGTTTACGCCCTCTGTAACAGCCAGTATCTGTAATGTGTTGTTGTTTTAAAATTAGCTCTTTTTTTATTACTCATTTGACTTACTGTTAGTGTTAACTTAAGATAACTTACCGAAACCCGTCTGAGCGCGCCGCAATGTGCTGCTCCTTTTAGCATTAGACCTCCCGAATCCGATGCTAATGTTAGCTTGTTCCTCTTCCGGTGTTCGCCAGCTCCGCTCGTTGCACGCGGCGATTTTGGGAGTTATCGCTGTTCCAGTCAAGACAACACAAAGTTCACCAAGTGTCTCCCGTAAATTAATCCGTAAGGAGAAGGTCCTCGCTGCTGCGAGGCTGTACAGTTGAAGCTCCGCTCCATCGCGCCAGAAGAGGGTCCCGTTGCCGCCGGTCCCTACGCCGGGGGTCTGCTCGTTTAATTTTTGCCGGCTGCGCGTTGGGAGCGATCGCAAATACACTAAAAATTGAACTAAAACATAAAAATAACAATTATACTTTATTTATAAAGCCATTTAAAAAAAACACAGCTGCAACAAAGTGCTGTACACATGAAATTAAGAACATATAAACAAAAGATGAGATGAAATCATGAAAAACAACAGTCATGTGTTTAATACAGAAGTGGGTTGAGCCTAACCAGGGGTTGCTAGGTGAGGGGCTGGACTCAGGTTTGAGGTGATTGGCTGCGGGTTGTGACGTCAATAACCGCAGGAAGTGTGAATCCAGGTGTATTTATCAAAAATAAATAAATCTACTTAGAGTAAATAAACCACTGGGTGCATTTTTTTGGCACAAGGACTGTTTTTTTATGAAGTAAATACCCAAAGTTTAGTAAAAAAACATTAAAAAGTGAATTTTGAATCTGTGGTCCCCTTTAAAACATGTGCAAGTGTTTAACAGCTAACAGTGTTGACTTAACAGCGAGCTCTTCCAGAACCACATGAAACCCGGAGCGGCCGGATTCACACCGCATTCGTTCACGTCCGTCTTTTTATCTTTGATTTAAGAACAAACCAGAAACACACCCAAAATGGATTCCACCACAGAGATTCAGCCAGAAGATACACACCACCCATGGCCTTACTGAAAGACTGTTGAAATATTATTGAAAGACTGTTCAGTACAGCAGGACAGATTCTCTCTCCCAGTAGAGCCAGACTGGACTCAAAAAACTTTGAAAACCATCTTCTTCTGAACTTGAACAAGAAATTCTTGCTGCGATATTAAAATGTGTCAGTTCATGGGATGTTAGGAGACAAGACATGTCTCTAAATGTCTCGACACTCAGGTCCAAGTTTTAAAAATGGTGTCAGGAAGTTAAAATATTGTTCATATTGACCCATTACAAGGTTGACTAATAATAATAATAATAATAATAATGAATTCAATTTATACTGCACTTTTCATTAATAAAAATCTCAAAGTGCTAGACAGTATTTTAACTAGAGTTGAAGACAAACTGGAGTGTAAATGATCAGATGTTCTTTTGTTAGGTCTAATGCTCCTTTTTTGTCAGACAACTTTTATTTAAATGTTTCTACTGCAGTTAAAACGACACATTGGTTTTGTTTTGTGTTAAATAAAAACTTTAAATATATAATCATTCCTCTTTCTTATTTTGCTTAATGCCATTTAACTCTGCAGGTCATCCCTGAAATTCTGATGCACATAATCACAAGTCCAAGTGTGAACTGTGTCACAGAGTAAACACAATAAAAACAAGTATTATCTGTAGCATTGTTCATTAAAATGACTCAACACTATTAATGTATTACAGAAAATATACATAAAGTACGCACACTTGATATTGTAGACCATTGCATTAGTTAATACATTCAGTAAGTACTTTTACTTTAATACATGCGGTGCGGTTTGGGAC
>JBBPBX010019595.1:0-10026 GCA_038048925.1 Garcialebias charrua | reverse complement strand
TGTTTCACAGAGCAGCGGACACGCTGAACATCCCATGGCCGGAACCCTTGCCTTGCCAACAGGTCACGAGGCTGGCGAGGAACTATTTTTATTCAAAACAGCAGGCTGCAACGAGGCAAAGGATGCCCGTGTTCCCAGGTTTCCACATGGAACTAACTCGCACCTGGCCTCAGCCACGAGCGCCCATACTCCTTCCTCTCTCACAATTCCTTAACGTGGAAGGCATGGATCAAGTGGGTTTAGCCAACGCACCTCAGATTGAGGACACGCTGGCATCCCACCTAGCTCCCAAGTCATCAGGAACAAAACCGACTCTCCCCAGCAAAGCTTGCAGAGCCTTAGCGTCGCTTCTCGAGAAGTGCTACAGAGCTCAAGGACTCGCGGCGCGCGCCATGAACGCGTATCTGCGATGATGCAGGCCTACCTCGCAGAAAAACTCCAACAACTGCAGGAAATCTCGGATAAGCAAGCTGCTGCCGAATTACTGGACGAAGCCTGCAGAGCAACAGACTTCGTTCTCCGTATGATGGGGTCAGCTGCTGTGGCTCAGGGTAGAGGTATGGCGGAAGTGGTCATCGCGATCCGCCACCTGTGGATGACGTTGACGGATTTACCGGAGGGACAAAAGGTGCCTTTTCTCCACCACTCGATAGAACCGGAGGGACTTTTTGGCCAGACTTTGGAGCGAATCCAAACCAAGCTGGACCAAAGGTGCAGGCAGGCTGAAGCCCTTAGGGTGGGCATTCCCCGTTGGAGTTTCGCCCCCCCCCCAGAGAGCCTGCTGGAGGCAGACCTGCACAGCCGCGGCACCGCTCGATGATGCGTGCGCCACCGCAGAAGCGGACAGCATACGAGGAGGAACCTCGGCAAAGACCCCCGCCGAGCCAACCTCGCTCCGAGCACGCATGGAACAAAAACAGGTTTGTCCCACACCAAGCGAGCAGGCATAGGGCCTCCTCGGCGAGCCGGGACACTCGTCAAAAAATGTGCCTGATAAACCAGGCCCACGTTTACATTTTAGATGACCTCCCGCCCACGCGGTAACGGGAGTGTTCGCACCTTGTTCAGACTTTATTTGTAGCAAAGTACAAATGGCTGATAACTCTGTTGCATGCACAAACCATGCTCTCCCTGCTGTGAGTGACATCAAATCATGTATGTCGTTGCACGTAAGCACAAATAAAACTCATAAAACAGCACATCCCTGTTTTATTGATGTTCAAAAAAAACACACCAACACAAATAATGTCAACAGTACGGGCCTCTCTGGTCTGTCAGCCATCATAAAGTGGGGGGCCACATCCCCCTCCCTCACAGCTCATGGGGTGCCAACCCCAGCAGGGTGCCTCAGGACCTGCCTCCAGAAGACAGACCCAGAGGCATCTGCTAACTGACCCTACACCTTTCGCGGAGACAGGTGGGAAAGGGCACGTGTCCCAGCCCCCGCTCCATTATGAGCAAGGGGCCGGCTAATACACTAACCAGACGAACACGTGACAGGCTCGCACCACAGGAGAGCATGTCAGATGTCCCAAGGCAGACACAATTTTCTAGGGGTGTAACGGTACGCTAAAATCACATTTTGGTTCGGTTCAACTACAAGGAGGGCTCGGTTCGGTTTATTTTCGGTACAAAAAAAAGGACAAAATAAAGACTTACAAAATGTTTATTTTGAAAATATGCCAAAAATACGTTTGTACTGTACAGTATTGTAGTAATAAATAAAAGTGACCCATTTGGATGATATTTTAAATAAACAGCACTCTACAATAAAACTATTTTAACAATAATAAAAATCTTAATAAATACAATAACAGTCAGAACAATAAGCAGCAACAGACTGTTTACAATCTAACTAATCAAGTTTTTGTCCAGTAGCATCAGTGTGGCTGTATTTGTCCTCATTACTGTACTCACAACTTCTTCTTGGTGGGACAGGTGCTGGAAAAGTTCAGAGTTCAGTTCAGTCATCACACACTTCTTAGCTGCAGGTGATCTCTGGTGGATGTCTGTCCCAGACTGGAAATAAAACACAATTAAAAAAAAAAAGTTAATAAGATTATGATTTTGAATAAAAAAGATTATTTAGATAATTTTGATTTGATGTTTATTCATTCATTTTAAAAGAACAATACAAAACAGTTTCATCAGATACAAGAATACAAGTAGGATAAAATGAAAGGAGCAGAAAGA
Source organism: Garcialebias charrua (assembly GCA_038048925.1). Taxonomy (NCBI): domain Eukaryota; kingdom Metazoa; phylum Chordata; class Actinopteri; order Cyprinodontiformes; family Rivulidae; genus Garcialebias; species Garcialebias charrua. The sequence continues at coordinate 7,833 of JBBPBX010019595.1, read as the reverse complement.
AGATGAAATCTTATTATATCTGCCCCTTATTTCACAGTTTGTTCAAACAATGATAACCTTCAAACTACATCACAAAATGAATAACTCTACTTAATTTTTCTAACTGTAATACACAAACTACATCACAAAATGAATAACTCTACTTAATTTTTCAACTGTAATACACAAACTACATCACAAAATGAATAACTCTACTTAATTTTTCTAACTGTAATACACAAACTACATCACAAAATGAATAACTACTTAATTTTTCTAACTGTAATACACAAACACACTAAGCTACATCATATATAGTTTTTGAGCAAGTCCTTTTTGACCTTTTTCTTAAATGTATATGTAGTGAACCTACCCAGGGTCAAACTAAGGTTTTTGAACTGTCCAGTGATGACCTTTACTGACCTCTCAGTAAAACAAGACATTTACTACAAATTATTCCATTAGTTGTAATCTGAGAACATAGTCACCAAAAGAGACTATTGGCTTCTTTAATTTTATTCTAATGTAATCAAAAGAATAACTTTTGTCATTTTCATGATATATGTTATATGCTGTTATGCTTTAAATGTGAAACATTAATGTGTCACTTGATCAAATGAAATGGTGTCAAAGTTCAGATAAAAGGTCAAACTGACTTACACAGAAGTTGTTTTTGTTGAGTTTCAGCTAAAACTCTAACTAGCGTCTGAAAGTCTTCTCATTCATTCATTCAACCTTTATTTATACAGGCTAGCCTCGTTGAGTCACGGGGACTCATTTACAAGAGGGACCTGTCTCACTCACACCAAACAACCATCCACTCTCACACTCACACCTAGGGTCAATTTAGAGTCACCAATCAGCCTAACAAGCATGTTTTTTGGTCTGTGGGAGGAAACCGGAGTACCCGGAGGAAACCCACGCATGCACGGGGAGAACATGCAAACTCCACCCAGAAAGGCCCCGGACCGGGATTTGAACCGGCAACCTTCTCGCTGAGAGGCAGCAGCTCTACCAGTTGTGCCACCGTGCTGCCCCTCAGATACTTTTCCTAAACAATTTCCCTCTGCTGAATTTCACCTTGAATCGTGATAACAAGTGAACTGCTCGACTGGTTCTCTTTTGGACCAATGGGAAAGTGACAACTCCTCTCATCTCAGATCTTATACTAAGGGTCTAAGTTTTTCCTAAAACAGTGAGTTCCTGTGAGGAAGGAGAGATGTGAACTTTCTCTTCAAGCTGTGGGACGTTTGGTCAAAAGCTAAGGGCCTTCGTCCTCCAGTAAAGGCTGATAACATGCTTGTTATTGGTCCACTTAGAACCGAGCGTACCAGCTCAGAACTTGAATTAAATTCCTTTCTGGAATAAGTTATCTTGAAGTCAACCAGTAGCTGACATATTTTCTGATGATCGACGCGGATCTCAGGAGACGTTGAAACGTAAACGAGAACCGGCTCGGACGTGCTGGACCTGCAACGATTCTGTACGCCTGAAAGGCTGGTGTCATCTCTTTATCAGACTCGTCGTCAAAGGTAAAGAGCTGTTTACAAACGTACCTGGATTTCAGCAGAAATCTGATGGGAAGTGTCACTTCTGGTAACATGCTCAAGACAATTTCCTTTAAACCATCTCTCCTATTTCCTTATCCCTCTCAATCTATCTGGTAACTATTTTTAAGCTAAGACTGAGCCACAGACTAAGTATAATGACATCCTGTATTTATGTCTGTTGTTACATCATCATCATCATCATCAACTTTATTCAGCAGACTCGTGGTCCACAAAAAAACATAACACACACAACACATACCAAAAAAAAAAGAAAAGAAATGAATTAAAAAAAAATATATAATAAAAAATAAAATCTTATAAAAGACTCGTGTACCAATAATTCCACAGAGCCGACTGGTATCTTAGCGCACTGACAGAGGGATGTGAAAACATTACAATAAGACTGTTCATGGAGCTGCACAAGCGACGCATAAACTTGTACATCAAATTTCTCATGAGCGCCTGAAACGTTCTGACATGTGCATTACAAAACATTTCACTTGCACTGCTGAACCTGGGTTTCTTAAGTAGAATTCTCAGGGAGTCATTATAAGCAACCTTAAGCTTCTGCATGCTAGCTTTTTTAAATTTACACCACAGAGGAGCTGCATACAAGGATGTACAGTAAGCTTTAAACAAACATATTTTTACCTCATTAGTGCACATGTGAAACTTCCTCCTCAGAATGTTTGCCTGGGCGTACAACATGCGACACTGTCGATAAATGTCATCATCATCACATAGCTGGTCAGTGATGTAGTGACCCAGATATTTAGTTTTTGAGCAAACATTTAACTTTTGTCCTGACAAAAAGAAATCAGGGAAACAGAGTTGTTTGTCTGCTTTAGTCCTACATATTAGCACAACCGTTTTCTTAGCATTGTACTGCACATCAAATCTCAGCCCATAATCAGAGCAGATATTCAGTAACTGTTGAAAACCAGCACTGCTGGGCGAGAGGACAGCCAGGTCATCAGCATACATAAAATGATTAACCAGGGTATCACCGATCACACATCCAGTTTTACAGAGGTTCAATTCTTTTGACAGGTCGTCCATATAAATGTTAAACAGGGCAGGTGAAAGAAGCCCACCCTGACGCACACCGTTACTCACACCAAAGGAAGCAGAGATGTTATTTCCCCATTTGACATGCATTTTCTGGTTAGAATACCAGTAAACTAAAATTCTATTTTCTCTGTTTTAATTTGTCAAATAACTTGTAATGATTGACACGATCAAATGCCTTAGAGGCATCAATAAACCCAATTAACACAGATGATTTTTTTGATAGATATGCTCTTGCTGCCTCTTTCAGGCCATAAATACAGAAATCAGTTCCCAACTTGGCTTTAAAACCAAATTGATTATCTGTTGTACTAATAAACTGATTAAGACGATCAAGCAAGATTTTTTCTAACACTTTAGAGATCACACTAGCTAAAGCTATTGGTCTGTAGTTATTAAGGCTACCAACCTTACTAGTTTTGTCCTTAATTACCGGCACAAGAGTGATAGATAATAAAGAATCAGGCAACTGTCCATGGGTTAGAAACCCAGAGAAACAAATTGCAAGCAGCACAGCCACTTTTTGGCTAGCATATTTCAGATGTTCTGCTGTAATGCCATCAGAACCTGTTGCCTTATTCTCACACAAGTACGCTATAGCCTGCTGGACTTCACTAGGGGTTATAACCACATCACTCTTAGCAATATTTCCCAGTCCATATGGTTCACTTTTTACACAGTTAAATAAAGCAGAATAGTGCTGTCTCCATAGCTCTGCTATATTATGAGCCCCAGATACGCCCTCTATGGTACTGGGGAATAATGCAGCAGACCTGTTTAAAGCTCTGACATCGTTCCAAAAGCCAATGGCATTATTACAAAGCAGTTTTTCAGCCATAGAGTCTGCTCTCATGTTCTGTTCATATTTGGAAATGTACCGAATAGCATATTTAAACTTTGCACTGGTTATTTTTTTATAATCAAGAATAGTCCCATTTCTTGGTCTACCTGCTTCTACCCACATCTTATATGCCTGTTTCGCTTCTGCATGGTATCCTGACACATATTTATTCCAACCTGGCCTGATGTTATTGGTCTTTCTGGATGTAAGGAATGATCTTGTAGACTCACTCAAAGCACCCACAATGCCATCATACATAGTATGAAGGTCTATACAGTGAGAGATATCACTGCAATTAACATCTGAGCACATGACAGATTGAAGAGGAAGACTTATTTTACTCAAAAGAAGATCAGTTTTCATATGATATATTGATAAATCATATTCAGAGAGTCTGGACCATTGGAATTTAGATGAGGGGGCTCTATTTACCCCCAGTATAAACTCTGGAAGACTTTTAATATCCAGCATCATTAAAAATGGAACATGATCTGACATAGAATACTCATATAAAATTTCTATTGATTTTACAACAGCATGGGCATCAGCAGAGCTAATGCAATGATCAAGCCATGATGTTGTATGCCAAGCTTCACTTATATAGGTATAGCTATCTGCAGGCAGCAGGAGCTGACTGGACAATATGAAACTGTTATCATCACAAAACTGATGCATATGTTTAGCAAATAAGGAATATTCATCAGATATATCTGCATTCATATCACCTACTATATACACAGAGGTAAAATAATGATCATCAATGAAAGAGTTCAAGAAAGCAAGTCTATCCAAATAAATGTCTTCATTCTGAGGACACTCATATGGTGTATAGACATTAATAATAGCAAATTCTTTTACAATTTAAATGTGCTGACGTATTAAATTGAAAGAAAGTGAAATCATGTCAATCAAGTGTGATGGTGTTAATTTAGTTGATTTATTCTAAATAAATGGTAGTGTCTTTGGCACACCAAACTAAGTTAACGTATCCATTGTCACTCTATGGCTTCTGTTTTACTTATCCATCATAAAGATCACAGAAATATTGGGTAAACGGAAAAAGAAAAGAATCCGTGAAATTACTATTCAATCTGAATAAGTAAATTAATTAAGGTAAAGAGGTCAGTAGTAATATTGACCTCCCCTAAAATCCTTTACATCTAGATGTAAAGGATTTTAGGGGACTTATTTTCATTGAAACATACGAAATTTAAAGCCATCCAGTCCTTGATGTCAGCAAGGCAGTCAAGCAAAGGTTGAAAAGAGCATGTATCATTGTGTCTTAGGGGAAGTAAATTTGACAGTCATCAGCGTAGAAGTGGAAAGGTATGTGGTGTTTCCAGAAAATAACACCAAGTGGCAGCAGGTATAAGAAGAATAGGAGAGGATCCAGGATGGACCCCTGCGGAACCCCCCATTTAAGTGCCACCACTGCAGAACTAAAATCGTTGATGGAAACACAAAAGGATCTGTCCATGAGGTAGAATCTAAACCAATTGAGGGCTGACCCTGTGATACCCACCCACTGCTCCAACCTAGCAATGAGGATCTCATGGTCAATGGTGTCGGAAGCAGATGTAAGGTCCAATAGGACAAGCAGCACAGAGTCACCAGTGTCTGTGGATAAGAAGATGTCATTAAAAACCTTCAGTAGGGTAGTTTCAGTGACTGGGAGAGGTTTAAAGCCATATTGGAATAACTCAAGGACAGCGTGATCCTCCAGGAAGCACTTCAACTGGGACTCAACTATTTTCTCTAGAAGTTTAGATACAAATGGGAGTCTGGAGACAGGCCTGAAGTTAGATATTACTGAAGGGTTAAGGTTTGGTTTTTTCAGGAGAGGTTGAACAGCAGCATGTTTTAATGTTTTTGGCACCACACCAATGGATAAACTGCTATTTCCAATAGCAAGAATGGAGGGACCTAGAGTAGAAAAAACCTCCTTTAGTAGCCGAGGGGGGACCACATCAAAGGGGGAACCAGATGGTTTCCATCGAGTCCAATAAATCTACTAACCAAGGGCTTCTCATGACGGCACACGTGCAAATTAAAATCACCAATGATGACTACACAATCATATTTTGGTGTGATTTCAGCCAAGAAATCAGAAAATTCATTGATGAAATCCTTAGATTGAGGTGGACAGTAGGTGAGTGCGCATAAAGTCACAGGCGAATGGCCGAGTTCGAAGATCTTCAGCTCAAAACTGGAGACGGAAACAAGGATGGGCAGTTGTTTACAGTCAAAAGATGATTTGAATATTGTTAATAATCTACCACCACCACGACCTGATGACCGCAGGTCATTAAAATACAGACAGTTTGTTGGTAATAATTCCGTCAAGGCGCTGGACTCACCCGGCAACATCCAAGTCTCAGTGATGCAGAAAACGTCCAAATCGTGCTCTTGAAAGTACTCCCTGAGGATGAAAGTTTTGTTAGTGACAGATCTTGCGTTGACCACACACATCCTGATGTTATCCAAGGTGGACCCAGTAGCGGTGGAGTGAGCGCGTCCCAGCGGACGCAGATTTTCAATAATGAGTTGCACCGGCCGCCAGTTCCCGTTGTTTACCTGGTCCGGGCATGCAGGAAGCTGGCGATGGAAATTATGACTGGAGAGGAAGATGCAGACGCAGGGCTTTGCGCTCCACCACCCGACCAACTCATTTTCCCCGTCGTTTGGAGCAATATCTCCAGGTAGGCAGGTGAGGAGCGCAACAGAGGTAAACAGGCAGGCCAGCAGCGGGGGAAGAGGGGGGGTTTCAGAGGTACACTCATACTGGCCCAAATAAGCGACATCAGCGGCAGAAAAACGAAGATCCAGGAGCTGTTGTCGATCATACACCAGTAGCGTGTTTATGTCCCTGATGGAAAAACGAACAAAACACAAAAAATCCGAACACCATCAGCAGAGGTGGATTGCAAGCCATGTACACGGGCACCATCTTACTGGAAGTCCAAACGAAGTTGTATGTCATTGTTCAACCGCTGGGTGTCCAGGTGGTGTTCTGATAACAATGTGGGCTACATAGATATCTGGAGTTCTTTTTGGGGAAAACCTGGTCTGATGCGGAGAGATGGCATCCATTCCACTTGGGACGGAGCTGCTCTTCTTTCTAGAGATATGGCTGATTTTGTTTATCCCCCAAATTTTTGACAACCCAGGGTCCAGCCCAGGAAGCAGAGTTGTAGTCTTCCAAACCTCTCTGTTGCTTCTCCTCTCTTACCCACCCACCCCTCCATTGAAACAGTGTCAACTCGACCATGGCTCAAATTAAATAAACCAAAAACCAGCTTTTTTTTTGAACAAGCTTTTATTTTGTTAATTCAAACATCTTTCAACATAAACATTCGAACATTTCGGCGAGCTGAAGTTTTAGAGTCTTTTTTTCTCTAATCAGTGAAGTATCATAAATGAAAATAAAAGTAGATTATATACAGAAAAGAAATAAAGGGAAGGTCTTCTTCATGTGTTTTTTGTCTACATCTTAACGGAGACATATGTTAAACATACATAGTGTACCTGTGCAATCGGCCTCATTCCACTTGCTACAATGTCAGTTTCAAGTATGTTATCAATGGGTTCCACCTTTTCTTAAACAAATCCATGGACATATTTAGTTTTGCTGTTATTTTCTCCATCGTGTAAACATTCACCAATCTCTCTTTCCATTGATTTATAGTAGGAGGTAAAGGTTTGTACCAACACACTGTTATCATTTTCTTTGCTACCAGTACAAGGACTCCCAACAGGTATCGTTTTTCTTTACTGAATATATCACTCGGGGGCATTCCCAGAACAAAGAGAAGGGGGTTCCATTCAATAAAAATGTGTAAGATGTTTGAGATTTCCTCTCTAACCCCTTCCCAGAAAGTTTTAAGCTTTGGGCAATCCCAAAATATGTGTGTATGATCTCCAATTAGTCCACATTGTCTCCAGCACAAATTTGATTTAGTCTTATTGAATCTTGAAATAATGTGTGGTGTTTTGAAATATCTGATTATCACTTTCCAATAGAATTCTTTCCATGTTGGACTGCTAGTCAGCTTATGTCCATTTTCACATATTAGTTCCCAATCTTGATCTTCAATCACAAGATTCATTTCTAGTTCCCACCTTTCCTTTATTCCAGGAGGCCCCCCCGCCAGACATGATTGTAAACATTTGTATAAATTTGATACTGTTTTATCAGATCTTTTTTCTTTAGTAACCTTTATAAAGAACCTTTCTAAGTCAGTAGGCCTTGATTTTAGGAGAGACCATTCAGCATGAGACATTAAGTAACTTCTCAGTTGCAAGAATCTGTAAAAGTCAGATGAAACCAACCCATATTTCTCCTGAATCTGACTAAATGATCTCAGAGTTTCCCCTTCAAACAAATCATCAATGAAA
>JBBPBX010019594.1:11657-44307 GCA_038048925.1 Garcialebias charrua | reverse complement strand
CCATATATGGCTGCTCCCCCGTGGTCTCCCCCGTGTCTGCTGAACTTGACTTCAGCTCCGCCTCCTGCAGCTTTTCTCTCGCTGCCTACATATTCTGTGTTTATATGTTAATAAAACGTTTTTAAAAAATAAAATAAAACCATGGATCGCTGGTCCAGCTCACCAGAAGACCAGAAAATCTGCAGGGACTCGGGCAGCAACGTAAAACCCGAGTTTAATTCTCTCGTGACAACCTGAGGCATTTCCTCGTAGCGGAGAGAGAGGAGGAGGAGGAGGAGGGAGCGATCACTTGACTTTTGGCCAAAAAAACAAAAGAAAACTCCAGATAAGGGATTAAGAAGGGGAAATTAATACATTTATATCACATATAAAACAGTCCTGCATCGCTTTGCATCGCTTTGAATGAGAACATGCGGCTGCTCCTGGCTGCGCGCTGGCTGCGCGCTGGGACAGGTGGGGGCGTGGGTTAGGGGCAAAAACTCCGCCCCTTCTGTTCTCTGATTGGTCCGGTCAAAAATCTACCGGAGAAATCGTTGTCTATGAGAGAAGTCCCAGACTGTGCAGTGAAGGGAAATGAGAATTGAGCGGAGCTGTGCAGGAAGGCGAGGGCCAGGCTAGGGGGGACCATAAACAGGGAAATTTTTTAAGAGCAATTTTGGGGGGGTCGGCAAAGTTACAGTGAAATGTAATGCAAAATGTACAGAGGGAAGTTTATCCAAACTGCATGCATATACTATGCAGAATAATCAGCAATAATATTGATTTAAATGGCATGTATTTAGTAGTCTTAATACTACTATTAATCAGTACAATAGTGACACTCATTACTCTTATAAAAAATTTAATGTGTTCAATCTTTGCCACTTGTCAAAATGACAAGTGGCAAAATGAGAATTTTGCAAAATAGGTCCCCTCTAAATATTGTTTAAATTTCAGTTTGGCTTGTATTCATAGATTGCTGTGGTCAGTGTCACTGATAATCTGGTACCACACCTTCCCAAAATCTTAAAGCTTAAAAAGAAAACAGTTTTCAAGGAGAAGAAATACTTTAATGCAGGGGTCACCAAACTTTTTGAGACTGAGAGCTACTTCAGTGGGACCAAGAGGCACAAAGGTCCACTTGTTCGTTCCAAACAAATTTGCATGGTTCAACTTTAATTATAGTATTAATAATAATACATTTACATACATGTGAATATATGACTGCCTGATCACATCTGATCTGGTCTGTATTATTAAAGACTCCACACAATGATTTATCTTGGTAAATATGATCAATTATTATTGATAATTAGTGATTAGAACTCTCAATCAAGAACTTGAGTCCTCAGTTTGAATAATGTTTTGGCTCTTCTGTGCAAATGTAAATTGTTCTTAGCTTTGACTGGGAGTGTGGATGATTATTTGTCTCTTTGTCTGTCTTTGTGATGGACTGGAAACCTGTCCTGGGTGTCCCCTACCGTCACACAAAAGCAGCTGAGATTGGCTCCAGTCCTAAACAAGGGGGCATAATGGATTACTTATTAACTGATATTTAAACATAAAACACTATTTCTTTTATGTTAAACTCAATCTGTAACATTTGAAATTCATTGTATTTTATAAATATTTTATTAACTGTTTTGTAGAAATGAACACGTTTGTAACATTCATTCAAAATATGCCTTTTACTATTAACAAATCTAGCATTTTTTAAGAACCTATTAAGAATAAAATCTTCCAGTTGCAGATACAAAATATCAATAATGTAATATAATAAACAGTGACATTTTTTAATTAATCATGTGACATAAGTATTGATCCTCAACATTTTTTATAATAATAATTTATTTATAAAGCCCTTTAAAACAACCACAGCTGCAACAAAGTGCTACACATATAAAATCATTTTAACTAATCATCACATCTTCTCTACTCTTTTTATTAATTATCTTTCACATATTTTATCATTACTTCTTTCAAGAGCTCCACACCTGAAAATATGATGAATGTGAATCCATCCTGCTCAAAGATGCGCTGACATTCTTCTGTCTGTTGTGAGCCACCAGGGAGCTAGTTAGCATTGAAGCTAGCGTGTTAGCTGATGAAGTGTCGCTCCTCGTTGCGTTTTGCTGTTGCTACAGCCACTAATGAGACACAGACACACTTGTCTTTCAACACTGTAAAAGACCTTTTCCTCCCAGTCACTGTCACCAATGTTTTAAGTAGCTACTTACTGGAAGTTAATAGTTTGTGCTGCAGCTCACTCCCACCCAACGGCGCCGCGCCGCACCTGTGACTCCGGTGCTGTTGTTGTTCCTTGTAAACATTTCCTTGTAAACATTGGACTAAACCATTTGCCAACAGAGAAGGGGGGGTGGCAAATTTTCCTTTTTTTTCTTAGAATAATGGCGGATTTCTCTCTTTTTTTGCCTTTTTATATTGATATCGTTTAAAGACACAGTTTCCTTTATTGGATTATTGTGGGGGACAGATCTATATTTCCCCAAGATTGGGGGGGTCAGGTGCGACTTATATATGGATTGTTATCACTTTCGGTGAAACAAATTTTTAAATCCAGCTCATTTCACAATTATGTTCATTTATTAAGGAAAAGTTCAGCTCAGACATATATTTGCTATAATTTTTATCAAACAAATAATTGTTTTTAAGTGTTAATCTTCTTAAAAGCCTTGCTGTGCGCTCCTGTGGCAGACATTTGCAGCAGAGCTAAACGTAGGTGCGACCTATACACCAGTGCGACCTATCTAGGGATTTTTCCAATCTATTGGTGATAATTGGACAGTGCGGCCTATACACCAGAAAATACTGTAATGTGAGGATTTCAGTTCCTGCTTCTATTACTACTCACCTTCTTGCTGCTCATGAGATACAGGCGTACTCCTCAAGCGCTGAGGACCTGACGAGCTGGGACTGCATTAAACAGAGGACCTGCCACAACTCTCCACCTGAGCATAGGATATGATGTGGGGAAAAGGTTTACTAAACTAAATTAGAAGAACAAGTATAAATGGTTGAATGTTTAGATGAATTAAGAGTTTTTAGAGGGAAGACTCTAAAAAAAGACTCTCCCTATCCAAAAAATGGTTTGGATAGGGAAAGTTTGACATTAGAAAATGGAATGGTGCAAGGGAGCTAAGTGAGCCCATTATTATTTTCAATGGCAGTTAATGAGGTGTTTAAGGACATAGAGGACATAGATGGTATGGGATTTTCTTTTTTTGTTTGTTGATGATGGGGCAATGTGGGAAAGAGGGAGAATTTTAGATTTTACTGGAAACAAACTACAAGGAGCAATGTCCTGTTTTTATTTTTATGAGAGAGTTTGTGGGGGAATTGAACTCAAATTATATGGACAAGAGTTGGAAAAAGTTAAATAAACAATTTAAGTGTTTTGGGTTGTGGTTTGAGGAAAAGATGAAATGGTGTGTACATATAAAAAAAAAACAGATAAGCTTAAGAAAGTGTTAAATGAGGTGTTTAGCCGGAAGGGACTGCGGAGCTGCTAGAAAATCCTTGAAGATCCTTGAACGGTGTTTAATACACTGTTATATTATTTATTGTTTAATCTTGTGTCCTTGAATACTGTTTGTTTTTTTAAATAGCTTTTTAGTAGTTTATTTTGTTGGTATTTTGGGGTGTAACTGGGACCTTGAGTACACAATTTCATTCCAGCTCATGTGCAACATGTGATGCAAATGACAAAGTCACATTGAAAGCCATTTATACTGTGTTAATGAAGTCTTTTCTGGATTATGCAAGTATAGTATGCAATTCAGCAGCAGAAACAAACCTCCAAAAATTAAACAATATTCAGTATTGGGTTTTAAGAATATGTGCAGGTGCTTTTAAGACATCTACAACAGCAAGATTACTGGTTGATATGGGAGAAATGCCACTCAAATTCAGAAGAGAAAAGCTAACATTGAAATACTGGGCCAATCTAAAAGGACAGGGAGACACCAGATGTCCCCTTGTTGGAAAAAGAGGAAGACCCACAGTTAATGATATCAATCTGGATCAATTAAACATATGTCAGACAGTACCATCACCTACAATAACACCATGGACTCTCAGATGCTGCAGTTGATTTTAAACTTAAATTAAATAAGAAAAGGACAACAGGACTACATAAGCCAATATTATAGTTATGTACATATTCATACCGATGCTTAAAAAATACCGCTAATTGGATCAGGAAAGCGTTCATTGTACCACAATTTAATATCAAAGTAGGGAAAAGGGTCATTGATGGAGTGTCAGTTTATACAGGAGAAATGCTTTCTGTTAACTGTTCAGAAAAAAGGTAGAAAAGGTTAAACCATTAAGATTATTTGCTCAAACTCTAGCTCATCATGGCTAGCTTGCAGCACAGCCAGTCAGATAGTAACCCAGACATATTAACTGAAATACAACAAACACTATAGAACCAATATGATGGGGCTTGCAGTTAACTTTATATGAGTTCCAGCCCATCACGGGGTTAAAGGAATGGAACATGGTCCACTCTGCCTCAATGACCCCGCCTCAGTTGGGATGCAGTTACAGCTCTCCTGGAGGTGTGAGTTGAAGATCTTTCTGACAAGTTCTTCTGCCAGACATTCCCAGCAAACCCTCACTACACATTTGGCTCTGTCCCAGCATCTTCTCCCACCATCTGACCCAACTCACTGCCCGGTGGTGATCAGTCGACAGCTCAGCTCCTCTCTTCATCCGAGTGTCCAAAACAAACGGCTGCAAATCAGATGACATGACTTGCCCCCATGACATGTGGGGGCAATTGTTACATTGTACTTTTTTACAGTTCCTGGTTAATAACAATAAGAAAAATAAATGCAAAGTGCAATGGAGCATGTCACGAACCACCACGGACACGATGTAAATCGTAGTTAACCAATGGGTTTGTGGCTACTTAAGCCAAAAGATCCTAAGCATCAAAACATGCAACACATTGGTGAAACATTTATACAAGTTGTCTTAAATTTTTATGGGCCAGAGAAAGATTCAAGACCACAGTGATGATTTTCTCAGCAGTGACTGGAAGCATCACATCATTAAACCACCTTTCAACGTGGTTTGGAGTTTGGCTTGTTCATATCTGGTAAAAACACACACTTGTTAGCTTGTACTACTGTTTGTTTTCTGTCTGTCCTAATTGTGGTTCTTGTAGAGCTCAGTGTTTTCTGAGGTGGTAATCATTATGAAACGTTTCATGAAAACATCATATAGTGCTGTGTCAAATGTGAGGACTTGCAGAAGCTCCGAGGTGAGACATTGGTTGCATCTGAAAGTGCGATGGATTGATCAGACCAGGGGCAGCCGGCCATTAGGGGGCGCTAGGGCGCCGCCCCACTGGAACTACTGGAGCTATTCACCATTTTATATTATAAAAGCCCTTTATCTAATACCTATTTGCCATTTCTGACTGATATGCCTCTCAACTTTTAGACGTCTCTGTTTGTGAAAAAGCCTTCAGCTGACTGTTTATTCTAAAAGTGGCAACTGGTGAGTTTGTTTCTGGAGCTAGCATGCTAATGCTAGTCTTTATCTAATGCTTATATTATTATATTACCATTCCTGACTGATATGCCTCTCAACTTTTAGATGGCTCTGTTGGTGAAGAAAAAACTTCAGCTGACTGCAAGTGGGAACTGGTGAGTTTGTTTTTCTCTTTGTTTGTTTGTGGAGTTAGCATGCTAGCGCTAGCCTCCAGGTTATTGTATTGGACTCTGATGGCTACATTTATTTCAATTTGCTAATAAAAAATTATCAAACATTAATAATTGTATATACTAAATGTCACTGGTGGTGTTTTACTATTTCTCAACACTGTATTGATCTGGAGAATGAAAACAAAGCCTCTTGCAAGTAGCCTAACTAGCTCCTATTAACATTGAAACATTTAAGGTACATTTATATGGTGAAATGCTATATATGCTAAGGTGCATTAGGACCTTTAAAATTAGGAATATTTAAGAGAACCGGTACTCCAAAAAAAAGAGCTTGATTCTATTTATATTATGAACTTGTATTACTATAATTTATATATAATTTATTTATTTATATATATTTTTGTTTGTTCTTTGTTGTTCAAATTGGTTCTTCTCATCCTGAGCATTTATTTGTTCTGTTGAACTTGTGTTAATCTGCATTTGATAAATAAATGGTAAATGGAAAATGGTAAATGGAGCTTATTTATATAGCGCTTTCCAGCCCCCCGTGAGGAGCCCCAAAGCGCTTTACAATACCAGCCATCCACCCATTAATTCAGACATTCATACACCGGTAGTGGTAGCCTGCCTTGCAAGGCGCCATCCAGATCTACCGGGAGCAACTTGGGGTTAAGTGTCTTGCCCAGGGACACAACGACCCATGGTGGGCGGACGTGGGATTCGAACCTCCATCCTTCTGATCGGGGGTCGACTGCCATTACCACTACACCACGGCCGCCCCATAAACACGATTTGAACTTGGAACATTTTTTTATTTTGTAGAAATAGCCCCCCCTGGTGGACATTTCACGGGCCGCCACTGGATCAGACTATATTCTTTGTTGCTGAAGTTGATGAACAGGTGGTAAACTTAAAAATGTATTAACATCAAATAAAGACAAACAGCTTCAACCACGAGTGTATTCTTCACTTTCTGCTCATTGTCGAAGCGAGAAGTCTTTGTTGCGCCTACAGGAGGGAATTATTCAGTCACCTCATGTGATACAGATGCTGCCTTGACTTTTGTTATTGTTCCACATGCTGAAGTTGAACTGTGGCTCTGTCGTGTGATGAACCGCAGCAGGGACGAACGAGCTGCACTGGGACAGACCCACTCATCATTTCAGGGAGGGGGTCGATGGACGACCCAGGAGACGGGATCCAGCCTGGACCGCACGCTGTGTCATCATCAGTCACCAGGCTGCGTAGGATGAAGCCGAGGATGAGCAGAGGTGTGATTTAGGACTAGCCTTCCTCGTGTTATCTCCACTCATGCTGAAGCCTCCTGTAGCAGAAGAGGTGGAACAAGAAAGGGGGTGAAGAATGAGATGAGGCATCCAACACCACTGGGGGGGGCATGCTGCTGTGGTAATTAAAACCAGCCTCAGTGAATTATTGTCTTGTCAGCACTGATGCAAGGACGAATCGACAACTTTGCACCAGTTCCAGCTTGATGAACGTAAGTTGTGAACTTCCCCTTCGCCTCATGTATTCCATGTTTTAAAGTTATTACAGCTGTGATCGAGTCAATGAATGACCATCTCGGGATTGAATCATTTCTCTCCACATTTGCATCAGGGAACTGTGAGGTGGCTGTGTCGAAGGGCCCACACACAAACAAAGCCAGCCCTTTGTGTAACTGTGTATGTGCAGTTCAGTCAGATGTCCAGGCTGGATTTGTGAGGCAGTGAGCCGTGCACAGACACTCAACCTCCCACCCACAGAGAGCAAAGGGATGGATGGGGAATTCACTGGAGCCGACAGGTACCCATCTCTAATTCAAGGTGATTTATTTCCACAGTGAGCTTGAACGTGGCCAGCGTGCATGGGCAGGTCAACTTTGGTTGGAAGAAAAGTAAGAGCTCCCTGATTGATAGAGAGGAGGGCAGCTGTGTTTTTTATGTTTGGCTCCCTCTTCATCCAGGCCCCTGCTCTGGCCGATTAATCACCAAGCTGAGACTGTGACAGGCGTTGTGTGAGACTTCATATGTGACGCAAGACGGCTTCTTGGACATGCGGTTCATTTTGACCTCAGTGGATCTTGATGTAAATTTCATTTTAGACTGAAATGAAACCAAGAAAGTCCTGCCTTAACCACTAGAGGGCCACATTAGCACAGGTCATTAAACCACTGGACCGTCTATGAATCACATTTATACTGTATGTGTGTGTACATTAAAATACATTTAAGGCCTTACCCTTATTAGGCCTTTTAGTCTTTTTCCCTTCATGAGCATGTGGATCTCAGTCTGATGGAGAACCATAACTCAAACATCTTAACAGATGTTGGTTTGTCATTTATGAAAACCACTCAAGCCAAGTCACTTTTTTTTTTTTTACATTTGTCTGCCTGTCTAATCATATTTATGAACAATTACAGCAGTTTTGTATTACATGGTTATTTTGGTGTAAATACTGTAGATTTAATTCAATTCAATTCAGTTTATTTCTATAGCACCAAGTCACAACAGCAGAAATCTCAGGGCTGAACAGAAATATTTATAAATATAAAAATAATAATTTAACATTAATTATCTAAAGAGCAGAATGCTTTGAATTTAACTTAATCACATAATTCTCATCTTGAGCAAGCATGAAGGTGACAGTGGAAAGGAAAAACTCCCTCATGAGGAAGAAACTTTTAGCAGAACAAGGCTCGAGACAATCAGTCATCTGCTTCGACCGGCTGGGTTTGAGAGGAACAGATACACAATGGCAGGTCAAGAATCACTTTAAGATAGAATATTATTAAATGAAAACTACCGTATTCAATTTTAACAATTAATTTAAATTTGTCCTCTAGTAGTCTAAACCTATAGCAGCACAACAAGCCAACCCTAACTATAGGATTTATCATAAAGGAAAGACTTTAAACTGGACAATGTGTCAGCCTCATGGACAGAAACTGGAAGTTGGTTCCACATGGGAGGAGCCTGATAACTGAAAGATCTTCCTCCCATTCTGCTTCTTGAAACTCTAGGAACCACAAGTAAACCTGCAGTCTGAGAGTGAAGTGCTCTGTTAGGAAAATATAGAACAATAAGATTTGTAATATAAGATGGAGCTAGGTTGTTGAGAGCTTTGTAGGTTAGAAGTAAGATTTTGAATTCAATTCTGGATTTGACAGGGAGCCAGTGGAGAGAAGCTAAAACTGGAGAGACATGATCTCTCCCAGTAACTCCAGTTAAGACTCTGGCAGCAGCATTTTGGATCAACTGAAGACTTTTTAAAGAAGTATTTGGACACCCAGATAATAGACCATTGCAATAGTCCAGTCTAGACGTGACAAATGCATGAACCAGTTTTTCTGCATCATTTTTAGAAAATATGTTTCTAATTTTAGTGATATTACGCAGGTGGAAGAATAATTATTTAATAACCCTGCTAATGTACCTCATTCGGCACCATTAGTGCAGCAGCTAGCTGCTGTCCTAAACAACAAATTACTAATTGATGCAAACTGATTATGTAAACATAAAAATAAAATAAAAAGTCTAGCGAGGTTGAGTCTGGTCAGTCATCTGATTCAGACTTGGTAAATTCATCTACCTGGATTATTGAGCATGCATCAGCACATTAAAAAAATAACATTTACATTAACTATAGGTTTTTATTTGTGACTTAAGTTGCTTTAATATGTAATAAATCAACATGAGTTTGGTCCTAAAAATCTAGCCCTTAGCTCCTGAGGTTGTTCATAGAGCTATCTAGAACAGGTAAGATAATAACTATTCAGAAACTTTCCACAGAATCCCACATCAAAAGAACTGAACCATCACTTTAACTGCATGACAGACTAATCAATTTGTATTTTTTGGTTAAATATGATGGGCGGCATGGTGGCACAGCTGGTAGAGCCGTTGCCTCTCAGCGAGAATGTTGCCGGATCAAATCCCAGCCAGGGGCCTTTCTGGGTGGAGTTTGCATGTTCTCTCCATGCATAAGTGGGTTTTCTTCAAGTACTGCTGTTTCCTCCCACAGACCAAAAACATGCATGTTAGACTGATTGGTAACTCTAAATTGTCTCTAGGTGAGAGTGAGAGAGTGAATGGTTGTTTGTCTCGTTTGTGTCTGTGTGTCCCTGTGATGGACTGGAGACCTGCCCAGGGTGTCCCCTGCCTCTCACACAGTGACTGCTGGACATGGGCACCAGTGACCCCTGTGACCCAAAATGGAAGAAGGGGGTAAAAGATGATGGATGGATGGAGATGGATGGTTAAATCTGACACAATGTCCTGACCCAATATGCTAATTCGCTTGCTTTGCTAATCTGCTCATTTGCTAACTTGCTAACTGTCCATCTTTCTTCAGACACGGTGCTCAGGAGTGGGCTGAATGTAAACATGTTCTGAGACACGACACCAGTTCTGGTATCAAATATTTGAACTATCCATTATCTTTACACAAGACGTCGTGAACCGTTGGGTGTGCACACTCTGGTTTGAAATCACCAATCTTCTATAAACGCCACGTGCTCCGTGGTTTTCATGAATGCAATCAATAAAACGAAGCAACAAAAGTTCCCCTGCCTCATTTTTCAGTCGTTTCCAGAGGAAGCCAGTGACGGGGTGCAACGTGCTGCCGCCTTGCTTCTTTATCAGTCACAGCACTATAGCCAGCCTGGTCCCTGTGGTTCACTTCCATCCCGCTCTGCTGGTGTCTTCTCTCTGTGCACACCCTGAGTCTGGATGTGTTGGATGAGACTTAACAGACGCTCTGCTCCTCACAACTTCAAGGCCCAGTGTGGTCAAAGTGCTGCCTGATGTCCCGCTGACCCAGCCCACCTCTGAGTGTCTGCACAAGGCCTCCCTTTTTGTGTGAACCCCCCTGAAGGCTTTTTATCTCTTTATCCAGGCAGGAGATCATAATTCCAGATCTGGATTAAGGTCGGTATCGAGGTCACTTGTATCAGATATCTGCTGAAGCATAATATTTCCATCTCCTCTTTTTTTTATCCTCTGTTGCTTTGCTGGTCCACCAAAAGACGTTTTACCTTGCGTTCTCCTTCTCGTCTCTCCTGAAGATGAGTGACACATCAGAGATGGCCTTCAGCTAATCCCATCCTTTATGGTGAAAGTAAGTCACAAGCCTGTAGCTCTTTGACTCTGCGTTTGTTGTCGTTTGAAATCATTCTTAATGTCATGCTCCGTGTCAAACAGGGAGATCTGTGCCTTTTTGAATTTCAGTCAGTTCGTGACGCACTGCTCAGAAACAGAAACAAACTTAAACTTCAAAGCAGGACAAGGATTGTGCGTGTCAGTCTGTCGGTTTTTCTTGGAGATGCTCCAGAACAAAGGTGATGAAGGCGCAGGCAGCGTGCCGTTTAAGCTCGCATTGTTTTAAGAAGTTCCCAGACAGCTTTGAACTGCACATCTGTGCACGTCTGTGTGTGAATTCTTCCAAAAAAACCCTCATCTTATTCAGGAGTTAAAGTCCTGGCTTTGCTTGGGCACGTGTATAATGACTGCACTTTTCACACCAGAGTTTTTAAGTTTTGAAATCGTCTTATGCTGAGAAGAAGTTATAACCGATTTAATCAAACCTAATAAATGACTTCATGTCAAATTGTGAGATCTTGCGAGATGTTTCAGGGCTCAGAGTATATTATAGGGATGACTATCAGCTACTCCCACACAACGTTTAGCTCAGTATCTGTAAAACCTATTAAGCTAGAGTCATTCTTCTTTGTGCAAATGTCAGTTAGCTATGGCGGCCATCTTAAATTGAAGTGACTCCAAAAGTTAATCCGTTGTAGCTGAATAGCCTATGATTAGTTTTAGGTAGTTTCGATAAGATCCATTTGATGATTTATGAGATATTTTGCTAACAGAAAGACAAAGCTGACACTAAGAGTTATTGTTAATGTTAAATAAAATATTGCACATTGTGTAGTGCTCAAAGAAAGTGTCAGGGACAACGCTCAGCTACTACAACACCAATTTTTAACTTAATGTCTTAAAAACTGGCCTGATTTTTAACCTTTTTCTGTTTCACAGTGTCTGTGGTGGCAAACTTAAACTGAGGTTACTTTAAAAAGCAACCACTTGTTTAACTACATGTAGGGGTTTTTTTCTGACAGTTTCATCAAAATCTGACCAGATATTTTATGAGAAATTTTTCTGACAAACAGCTGGCTCTAAAAGTGTGGGATTCCAGTCCTGTCACCTCCAGTTCCACCCACAGCTGAAAAGCATCTGATCACCTGCACCTGATCAACGACCAGCATCTCCACCCTACTTAAACCTCTGCCAGACATCCAACCCACACTGGAACATTGATTACCCTGGTTCTGCTCTACCGTGTCTCCCCAACAACCTCCTGGCTCTCCGGCGCTGTTTGGATCTCTACTATCTGGAAACATTCAACTCAGCTGGTACTCAGCTTGGCCTTCACAAAACCACCATCCAATTTTACAATACTCACCTCTCTGCTTCTCATCTCCTTCTCCACTTGGATTCCCTGGATCTGGTTATTCCCCATCTTCGACAAAACATACAATACAACCAAAATTAAGAGACTCGTATAACAATATCTGCAACTTGGATGATCAGGAATCGACCATACTCACCGTGTCTCCTCTTTCCTTCCACAGCCATAATCCCAACTTGCTGCACTGTAAATAAACAAACACGTTTTGTTACCTTGTGTCTGAGTCTCTTCAGTCTGCCTACTTTGGGTCATAAAAACCTACAATCATGTTAAAAAGATCAAGTCAAGGGTCAAGGTTCTTTATTGTCATTTGCATCACATGTGGTGGAAATCATGCGCGTAGCCAGGGGGTGTTTGCGGGGTTCGAACGAACTGCCCACTTTGCCTATGAAGTCCCGCCTACAACTCCCGCACAAAACAAGTTCTGTGTTAAGAGAGGTGGAAAGAGAAGGTATGGAGAAACTGCTAATGTCGAACCGGTTAACACGCCTCGGTGGTTCACTGGAAGCGCATCGGGTTGCCACTCCAAACTTTATCTCGACTCGGGTTCGATCCTCACTTGGTTGAACTTATTTTACGTTTGTCTTTTATTGGATTTAAAAAAGGAATTTGTGTTAACCACAGGCATAACAAAAACTCCTTTTTTTTACTATCCAATAAAAGACAAACGTAAAATAAGTTCAACCAAGTGAGGATCGAACCCGAGTCGTGATAAAGTTTTGATTGGCAACTGGACGCGCTTCTGGTGAACCACCGAGGCGTGTTGCTCTTTTCATGTTCACTTTTACTTTAAACGAACCGCCCCTCATAAAATCCTGGCTACGCCCATGGAAAGGAATTGTGCACACAGGGTCCCAGTTACATCCAACAATAGCAAAAATATAAAGTGTAAAAAGACACAGTAAATAATAGCCTGGTTAAAACCAGACCCTTGTACTTCACTTCGCTTTGTACTAGGGTCTGGGACCTGTCCCATAGACAGCGATTTCTCTGGCAGATTTTTGAATGGACCAATCAGAGAACAGAAGGCAGAGTTTTGTTAGTTTAGCCTGTCGAGGTCCAGGCTATAAGATAAATTGCTCAGAAACCACTCGGTGGATATTTTTACTGCTACCAGTGTGTAATTATATAGCTCTAATTTACTGACTGTTGGCCTAAATGAAACATTTGAGATAAAATTCGATTTTTTATCATTTATTTTCGTAGCGCACCCGAGGCTGTTTGGAAAATGTCAAACCGAAACTATTTAAAATCCAGCAGATTTGACCATTTCGTGAATTGATTTAGGAACTGTTAAGCTCAGGAACACTTCTGATATAACGTCAGATAAAAAATATATTTTTTATCAGCAGAGAAATAATAGTTTTTTACCTTGTTTTGATGAAAATTCCTTCGTGGCGGCAGCCATTTTGAATGACGACGTCAGTCGACGTCGTTCAAAACTCCGCCTTCTGCTCTCTGATTGCTCAGGAACACTTCTGATATAACGTCAGATAAGAAATATATTTTTTCTCAGCAAAGAAATAATAGTTTTTTACCTTGTTTTGATGAAAATTCCTTCGTGGCGGCAGCCATTTTAACTGACGACGTCAGTCGCCGCCTTCTGTTCTCTGATTGGTCCGGTCAAAATCTACCGGAGATATCCTTGTGGATGGGAGAAATGCCAGACCCAGCAGTGAAGGGAAATGAGAATTGAGCGGAGCTGCGTAGGAATGGCGAGGGCCAGGCTAAGTAAATAAGGATCTAAGATATAAACTAAGATATACGCTAGTCACTGATGGTGTAAAACAATACAGCACGAACATGAGTCTTTGTGGGTGGATGAGTGTGAAAGGATGAATACAGCAGAATGAAATAATCAGCAGCATGATTAATCAGCAGCACATATCAACAATCAAAGTTGCTTCATATTGATGTTACTTGTATTTATTTTTTTATGATGATGGCAAAGTTTTAAAAGGAGATCTTACCCAATGCATTAGGGCTTAAAGTATGTGTCGGGGATGAGTCTCAGCTACTACCACGTTAAATTTGATCTCAATATATGTAAACTTGACTGACCTAGTTTGTGTTTTCTAAGGCTGCCTAGCTTTGGCGGCCATCTTGATTGACACTGGCCTCAAATGTTAATCTGTTGCAGATGTGCACCCAGTCCTGTGCACCAGTTACAGACAAACAAACACATGCACACACAGACAGAGCTAAAACATATTTGCTAAAACATATTTGGGCAACACGGTGGCACAACTGGTAGAGCTGCTGCCTCTCAGCGAGCAGGTCCCCGGTTCAAATCCTGGTCCGGGGGCCTTTCTGGGTGGAGTTTGCATGTTCTCTCCGTGCATGCGTGGGTTTTCTCCGGGTGCTCCGGTTTCCTCCCACAGTCCAAAAACATGCATGTTAGGCTGATTGGTGACTCTAAATTGACCCTGGGTGTGAGTGAAACAGGTCCCTCTTGTAAATGAGTCCCCGTGGCTCAACGAGGCTAGCCAAAGGTTGAATGAATGAATGAAAAATGCTCTGCCTTTCCCTTCTTCTGCAACAGGAGATTAAAACCACTGTGGCAAGTCAAGCAGCAGGTGGAACCAGAGACTTGTGTTTGTCTGACGGCAGCTCATCCAGCAGAGAGTGCATGTTGTTCCCCAGAGCTTCACCTGACCTGAGCCATTGAGCGCACACTTGACCTTTATCATTATCTTGTACCTGGCTTTACTTCCTCCCTTATTTTCACCCTTTTGTGCACTTCCTGACTTTCTCTTTCCACACTATTTGCACAGAGATAAGAGCAGTGTCTATTTAGCCCTCTCACACCCTGCACACACCCCTCCCACTCACACACACTGAACACACACCATCTCTGTTTCTCTTGCTTTTGTTTCTGAAAGAGGCTCGGTGTGTTGTCACACACAGGCCTTGACTGTGACCTTCCACTGTTCAGCAGCATTACACCTTGACAGCATTGAGGGAGGACGCTGGATCAAACTTTTTCTTTGAAGTACAAAGCATTTTCAATGTTGTATACGGATCCTCTTCCTGTTAAACATTATACTCTTTATACAACGAACTGGGTTTGAACTACAAAGACGAACAGGAAGGAGAGGAACTGCTAGGGCTAGACCATTATTTAACCAATTATACGAGGCATTAAGCTCAAAGAAAGGGACAAAATATTATTTAAAGAGCTCTGGAGCAGAGTGTAAAAACATTATTTGATTACATTCAGGCTGGTATGACTGTACAATGTGTAAAACATTCATTAAATGAGTAGTTTGACATTTTGGGAGATGTGCTTATTGGCTCTCACGCTGAGAGTTTGATGAAAAGGTCGATGTGACTCTTATCTGTTGATCAAACAAAGATGCAGCTAGTGAGAGTTAGCATAGCTTATCAGGCGAGATACAGGAATTCTTCATTTGGTCCTCGTAAATCATAAACTGTCTGTCATGCTTTTTATGCAGTTAAAAACCAGCATGCTGATTTGGAACAAGCTCATCTAGCTTGCTGTTTCAACCATTCACAAAATGCCCATGCTGTCATACATCACAGTTTGAATCACTTGTCAATGTTTCACCTTGAACATGTCTGCACCAAGTGGTAGAAGTCTGAGTTTCATCAACTTGACTCAACTTTTTTTTCTTACAGCTGCACTTTTCACTTCTTCCTTGAATCTTCTTGAAGGAAAACAGCAACAGTGAAGCACAAGTAAGACCGAGTGAATGAGTTGACCACAACACACTGAAGCAACACCTTCATGTACTGGTCCATCATTCCAGCCCTGATCCATCCTATCATCACTCATTCACGAGATATTTCCTTCAAAATACTTGAATTCCTTAACTTGAAGCCAAGCCATGACTCATGGGGAGTGTTCCACCTTTTTCCAGTTCACTTTGAAAACTTTTTCTTTCTTTTTTTCTTTCTTTTTTTTTTAATGAAAACCACCTGTGTGCTCACCGCTTACAAGGAACATCATCAAGGTTAAGTGGTGTGAGGTGGCAGGGGAGGGTGGGCTCCTGAGTTCGCTGATTTCTGGTGTCATAAATAGTCCACCTATTTACGATGGGGAACGTTGCTTTGTGTAAATGTTCTGGGACATGGCATGTGCAAACACATACTGTACACCGCTGGTCTCATAAACATATGTTTAGAATAACGCGATGCAGAGGGTTTAATTGCTTGCCTCTGTTTACAAAAGTCCTAAGAAAACTGCACTATACTGTATAGGAGGACTCACAGAGTTTCAACGGCATCAGCATCATTGTTCTCAGATCACACTTTTCTGGTGTTGAGTTACTGCTATGTTATTAAACACTCACAAGAAGGCTGACTTCATTTGTTGTGGTGTTTTTAACAGTCGCATTGCAAATAATGGGAGCAACACTTTCAAAACTGTTTTTGTCAGTTATTGTGTAATTGTAATGTGCAACAAATGCATATCACTCTTCTCTTTTTCAAGCTGTCTCAGTACTTTCTGTCAAGTTTGATGTACTTAACTGATATTTTAAACCAATTACAGTACAACATTAAAAATAGAGCGTTCAACATTTGAAGAATCCAATTTAAAAAAACTTTTGAAACTTAAAGATTTTATGCAAGCAGCAGTATGAAACTTTGTGTTGAACATACCTAATGACTGCAGAAAACCAAGTCTCCATTTGCTGTTTTTTGTTTATAGACAAGCAAGCCTTGGCATAGCGTCAAAACCAGCCGCTACACAAAGTTATAAATGTAATACATTAGTCCCTCACTACTTGGCGGTTCGTTTTTCGCAGACTTGCTCTAATGGTACAGTTACACCGAGCAGCGTTTTGAACCTCCAAAAAGCTCCTCACGCACGCAAGTGGACGCACTTGTGAATGCAGCGTGTTCAAACCTGAACGCCAGAAGCCAGAAGCTGCTGGGTGTGTGGGAGGAGCTTACCGGTATCCACAGTATTCCTACGCCCCATGACGCTTTGCGCGAAATGTGCACACGACTTCCGGTTGACCGGAAACACCGTTTGTTTACATGCGAGTAATACAGTTGAAGACAGTCCAAACTTTGTTGTTTTAGTTCATTAAAAATGTGGGAACACCACTCGTTTTGTTAAAAGAGGAGGGACAAATAAAAAGAAATTACAGATGTTACCTGATCGCGCAGACATAATTTAAAACTACATAAATAGCGAACGCGTTTGCTCCGGCCTCTCGGCTAAGGTTTGTTAGCAGCTATCTCGGCTAAAAATACCGGTCGCGTCTGAGATCTATCGTTTTAAGACAGTAAATCTTCCAAAACTCTCATTAATAAACCCTCCCCGAATAAAAAGATGTTACCTGATCGCGCAGACATAATTTAAAACTACATAAATAGCGAACGCGTTTGCTCCGGCCTCTCGGCTAAGGTTTATTAGCAGCTATCTCGGCTAAAAATACCGGTCGCGCCTGACATATATCATTTTAAGACAGTAAATCATCCAAAACTCTCATTAATAAACCCTCCCTGAATAAAAAGAAATTACAGATGTTACCTGATCGCGCAGACACAGCCATAGAGAAGGATGCAGGAACACTCTTTCTTTGTTTTGGGTCCGTGTTGAAAACACTGTTGTTTTAGCCAAAGATTTAGCTTGGTCCGGTTGTTGGTGCAGCCGCGAACAGCACAGCAGGTACCTGAACCCCGGTAGGACATTTCAGTAAACGTTCCGTTTAAACAAAAGCTGTGTTTGCTCCGATAAAATGAATGAAAATAACTTTCAAAAACACCCGCGATCCATACTCCGCCTATGGAATACAGGCACTTCCGGTGTCGGACAGGAAGTACAATGCACATTCGCTTCTACAGTGACGCCCCCAAGAATACTGTGGATACAGAGCCCTGCACACGGAGTCCTGCTCACTCCGCCAGGCGAGGAGGAGCTGTTTATTTCCGTCTCTGTCGAGCAGACTTGACTGGTCGTGAAGGAATTGTCGCGAACACACAGCTACAATGAGTTTCTCTTCCATAGTCCACGAGCTCGCGGGTCTTTTCTTTTTTTTTCCGACAAACAATACGTCACATAGTGCGCGCGCACCCTCGTTTCCGCGTCACATAGGGACTCTCCCACTGCCCCCTCTCTTCTGCCCCCCGACTCTCCCTGATTGGTTGACACACCAACCAATCAGGTGGAG
Source organism: Garcialebias charrua (assembly GCA_038048925.1). Classification (NCBI taxonomy): domain Eukaryota; kingdom Metazoa; phylum Chordata; class Actinopteri; order Cyprinodontiformes; family Rivulidae; genus Garcialebias; species Garcialebias charrua. The sequence goes on along the minus strand of JBBPBX010019594.1, from coordinate 26,024 downwards.
TTGAGCGGCGTTTGAACGTTTGAACCGCGAAAACTTCAGCTCAGCTGAAGCGGAACTTGGAAGCCGACGCCGGTTCACGTGCACGGAAAAACGCTCATCAGCACGCTCAACACGCACGCGACCTGACGCCAGACGCCAGGAGGCTGCTGGGTGCGTCCACCATTGACTTTACATGGAAGCTGGAAGCTTTGGAGGTAAAAACGCTGCTCGGTGTGACCACACCATTACGGTTTTTCAAAGTAAGGCCATACGATTGGCATGGAATTTTTATTAAAAATAAATTGTTTAAAAATATTTAGCACCTCCTTCACCTGTGTGCATCCCACTGATGCAGGAGAAGCTCCCTCCTGCAGCGCGTCATATCTCTGCTCTGCAGCGGAGAGGTGGGTGAGGCAGAGAGTGCTGGCAGATTGCAGAGAGCAGTACGGTAGGTGGCAGAGAGATATAATCATGACATTCTGTGCTGTTTTAGAGAATTTAGAGTTTAGAAACATTGTTTAGAATATTGCAAGATTGTGGAAAGGGTTTAAAATGCCTTTATATATATATATATATATATATATATATATATATATATATATATATATATATATATATATATATATATATATATATATATATATAATATATATATATATATATATATATATATATATATATATATATATATATATATATATATTATATATATATATATATATATATATATATATATATATATATATATATATATATATATATATATATATATATATATATATATATATATATATATATATATATATATATATATATATATATATATATATATATATATATATATATATATATATATATATATATATATATATATATATATATATATATATATATATATATATATATATATATATATATATATATATATATATTAGGGGTGTAAAGGTACGCTAAAATCACATTTTGATTTGGTTCATTTCAAGGAGGGCTTGGTTTGGTTAATTTTCGGTACAAAAAAAGACTAAATAAAAATGTACAAAATGTTTGTTTTGAAAATATGCCAAGTAAACAATGTGTTTGTATAAAAATAAATAAAAGTGACCCATTTGGAGGATATTTTAAATAAACAGCACTTTTGACAATAAATAAACTATACCAACAATAATAAATATCTTAATAAATACAATAACATTCAGAACCAGAACAGTAAGCAGCAACAAACTATTTAAAATCTAACTAATCAAGTTTTAAGTTTTTGCCAAAAAGACCAACTTGTCCAAATTTTCTGCTAAAAGCACAGATCTAGTTGCAAAGAATATCTCCAGCGGTGGAAAAAACAGCTCACTAACAACAGTAGCAGCAGAGCAGCTGTATTTGGTCTCATTACTCACAACCTCTTCTTGGACCTGCTCCTACCTGTCCCTGGAAAAGTTCAGAGTTCAGTCATCACAGACTTCTTAGCTGCAGGTGATCTCTGGTGGATTTCCCTGAAGAGGAAGAAGACAGCTGCTATCTCTGTCCCAGACTTGAAATAAAACACAAAAATTAAATAAATAAAAATGTTAATAAGATTATAATTTTAAATTTAAAAAAGTTAATTAGATAATAATAATAAAAGAACAATACCTCTTCTTGAACGGTTGTTAAGAGGTGGTTGAATCTCTTGGTCATCATCATCATCATCATAAAGGCAGGGCTATAATCTGCTCCAGGGCTTGTTGTCAATATCAGTTTTAGCTTTTTCATAAAGTGCTGAACTTTTTGGCTGAAGTGTTGAGATGATGGATGTCATAGCAGGACTCAATAACTTTAAAGCCAGTGCATTATCAATATTCAGACGTAGATCCAGATCTTTAAAAACTCCTACAGTTTGTTTTATTGCTCTAGATCTGAAATACCTGATAAAGGTTGTTTAAATGCTGCTGCTGCTATAGGTCTTTGCAACAAGCTGCTATTCTGTAAAAGAGATGTTCACATTTGGATTATGTAGTTTCAAGAGCGTTAACAAGTCAGACGTGTTGCTGCTGCAGATCCAATCTCCATAAAACAACGTCGACACACAGCTTTGGATTTGTTCACATCTTTTAACAACAAAGAAGACACAATGTTCCCAAACAGGAGGCCGCAATGAGATGCTAGAATGCTAATGCTACGCGTGCTGCAAGATAATAGTGCCGTGCTGAAACACACGTGGGCATTTTAGTTCCGCGGCAGATAATCTCTTGTTAATAAAATTTAATGAGTGAAAAATAACCTACTTCTTTTACTACTATTCCTACTTTGCGGTTTTTCACTTATCTCGGGTCTTCAGGGTACGAATCCCCATGATAAATGAAGGACTACTGTACAATAGTTTAAAACTTCCATGAGCCATAGCTTCAAAATAAGCCAAAAACTTTTAAAATTGATTATAACTTAGTTTTTTGATTTTCACGACTTCACCATTTAGGCATATTATTAATGCCAATTAATTGTTATTATGATAAAAGTTCCTTCAGCAATGAAAAACATGATGCCAGTGTTGTTAGCATGGACAAGCATGTGAAAACACAGAAACATTGATGTTTTCATGATGCTGAAGTATGTGCATGTCCACTCTGCTGTAATCTAAAAAAGCTAAGTCTGGTCCTCTGGATATTCAAAAAACAAAACAAAACAAAGCAGAGGACCAGACTTAGCTTTTTTAGATTTTTCTACCTTGATTATTGAGCATGCATCAGGGTACACTGCTGTAAGTTTGTAAAACAGCAAGTCTGCCTGTCCTCCTACATATATTATATAATTTATTGTCTGATTTAAATTTGACCGAAGACTCTGCTTAAATATGACATCCTAATGAAGATACAGTAAGACATTTTAATTATTTTATTCTAAAACCCTAAAGCAAAGTCAACTATTTTCATTCTGCTCCAGTTTTACGCATCTAGTACCAGACATTGTTCTAATTTTGTCACAGAACATACATATACATGTATTTTTAATGGGAGACTACTGACATAACTTGAATGAAGGAAAACAGCGACGCCGGTTTAGAAGTTAGTTCTAACTGTAACTGAGAGATGCAGTTGTGTTTCAAAGCCACGTTTTTTTTTTTCAATACATATGCTGCTCAAAAAGCAAACTTCAAAATGTCTGTCCATCAAAAAGTTCACTGAGGAGAGATGCTCGCCTTTGATTCTAATGCTAAGAGCATAATTTATGTAAGATGTTTGAATGGCTTTTTGAGTAAGAATAGATTAAAGGAAGTTTCATGTCTGAGGAGACAAAAAAAGCGCATGCAAAGCAGTGTTTTTAAAAAAACTCCTGAGGCTGCAAAAGGGTTTATGAACGGGGCAGGTGCAATGGTGTTTAGCTCAGGCTACTTATCGCGCTAACAAAACAGTTTGCTAATCACATCCATCCCTTGAGTTTTCTTCCTTTTTTCTGTAAATATGAAAGACCTTGTCCCAACAGGGACTTCAAAAGTGGCAGCAGCAGGCCCCATACCAGGCCATGGCGTCTCCCTGAGCACTTCCCTTCCCCACATCAAGCCCCAGCTGACAAAAGCAGCTGTAGGTGGCATAATGAGATGCACTGCTCCTTTCAGCTATGTGTGAAGTGTAACATTCTCTTTCTTCTTGTATGTGTTGACACCAGTGGCCCGTGTGTGAGGACTTGACCGGGACGGTCCACACAGCCTTCCTCCCATTGGCCGCTGGCCACTGAAGGCAGCATCAAAGCCTTGCAAGTTCCTCAGGTCAACAGTCAGGGTTGTCTCACTTGGACACAAAGGGAGAGGAGAAATATTTTAACATGGCCCTCCCTACTGCAGCTTCCTCGAGACATGTAATTGTTTCATGTGTTTCCAAGAAAAGAATATCTGCAGTCCAAAACATCAACCAGTCAACTCATCAAACTGAACTTTCTTGGTACTGCTGGAGTGTAAAATGGATTTAAGTACACCGGTTCGTGTGCACCCTCACAGAGAGCGGATACTTGAAGGCACGCTCCTGTCTTGTGACTGACTTTGTGGTATTTTTGGAGATGATGAAAGCCATTATCAGTGGATTAACAGAAACTAAGATGGTGGGGGTTGGAAACATGCTGGCCCTCTTTCCATTTCAGTACCCCATGTCTAACTCGTGTCCACTGACCAGCAGATAAGAAGCTATGCAGCCATATGATCATTCAACACTACTGCCAAAGGTGGTGGCCAGGTTCAGTCAGCTGCAAGAAGCAATGTCCAATCTTAGGATAATTAGAATTTATTTTATTTTATTTAGTCTCTGAATGCTGGTGAAGATTCTCAGTCGTCCAGGACATGATGAAATCAAAAAAGGCGTTCAATACAAGGTCAACTGGACTTTATTTGTTACAGAAGACGTTTCGAACTCTATCCAGAGGGCTTTTTCAATTCAATGAGTCTTTAGTCTCTGAATCCACCAGAGATGCATAAAGCCGCAACTCAACAAAGAGATTTCAGAAAAACAGAATGGTTTAGAGTCAGAGAGTCAGAGTCAGATAATTTTTATTGTCATTTGCACCACATGTGGTACATGTGATGAAACGAGATTATGTACACAGGGTCCCAGTTACATCCAACAATAAAATGTAAAAGGAGAACAGTAATAACATCTAAGATATGAACTAAGAAAAACATCAACTAAAAATACACTAAGCATTAATATCATAGAAAAACATTACCGTAAAAACCGGTGTATTATACGCTGTATTTTTGCTCATTTGAATGTCCTGCGTATTAAACACCGAAGAGTATTGTTTATGGATTTTTTCCCATATTTTTAGACCCATTTTTCGCTCTGATTCGCCGTTTTACATTTTGGGCAAAAATGGTGCAGTACCAGTTTCGGCCGCTATGGGCGCTCTGGGCAGCAGCAGAGGACTCAGAGAGCGAAGAGGAAGAGGGCCACTTCCAGACGTTTCTAGCTTCTCATGTGTCCGAAAAAAGCCTCCTTTGGTCGGACTGACTCTGTCGCTGCTCGCCCTGGCTGTGGATGTAGCTGTTTTTGTTAGCAAGATACCGTAAACCACACCGCGGATTTTTAAATCCAGCTGATTTCACATTTGGTTGAGCTCAGGGGGACTGTCTGCTATAAAGTCAGGTAAGAAATATTTTTTTAAGCGTTTATTTACCGGTAGCTAAATTTAAAGAAACAAAGTGTCCGGTCCGAACCAACCGCCTGCCTAGAATTCGGCGAACTTTTTTTTTAAATCCAGCTGATTTGAACATTTCGTTAAACTCAGGAGCACGTCTTCTATCAGCTAAGAAATACATTTTTTCTCGCAAAGAAATAATTGTTTTTACCGTGTTTCCTTGTGAAGTTCTTCGTACTGGCTTGCTTCTGTCGCCGCCATCTTGATCAGGACATAGCTGGCGCGTCGCGTGGCGATGACGCGTATTAAACACCGAAGCGTATTGTGTACAATTTTTTTTTGTTTATTGTTAATAATTTACAAAGCGTATTAAACACCGGAGCGTATTTTCCTCCGGTGTTTACGATACTCCAAACAGCAGCACGAACATGAATCTGTACGAGCAGATGGGCACGAATGAACACAACAACATGAAGCAGATCAGCAGCAACATGAAACAGATCAGCAGCAACATGAAACAGATCAGCAGCAACATGAAACAGATCAGCAGCAACATGAAACAGATCAGCAGCAACATGAAACAGATCAGCAGCAACATGAAACAGATCAGCAGCAACATGAAACAGATCAGCAGCAACATGAAACAGATCAGCAGCAACATGAAACAGATCAGCAGCAACATGAAACAGATCAGCAGCAACATGAAACAGATCAGCAGCAACATGAAACAGATCAGCAGCAACATGAAACAGATCAGCAGCAACATGAAACAGATCAGCAGCAACATGAAACAGATCAGCAGCAACATGAAACAGATCAGCAGCAACATGAAACAGATCAGCAGCAACATGAAACAGATCAGCAGCAACATGAAACAGATCAGCAGCAACATGAAACAGATCAGCAGCAACATGAAACAGATCAGCAGCAACATGAAACAGATCAGCAGCAACATGAAACAGATCAGCAGCAACATGAAACAGATCAGCAGCAACATGAAACAGATCAGCAGCAACATGAAACAGATCAGCAGCAACATGAAACAGATCAGCAGCAACATGAAACAGATCAGCAGCAACATGATGTGATATTTCGCAGTGATTATTCTGGTTATTTATTCATGAGTCTAACAGCCTCAGGGTAAAAGCTGTTCCTCAGTCTAGTGGTTTAGGTGACCAAACTACCAGTATTTTCTGGACTATAGGTCGCACCTTTATATAAGTCGCTTTGTCCAATTATTGTCAATAAATTGGAAAATCCATAATTAGGTCACACCTTTATATAAGTCGCACCTATTATGTGTCACCGCTACGCGACGCGTCAGCGCGTCATTTGCCCTGCTGAAAATGACCACCACAGAAGCATGCACGGAAGGACTTTTCACAAGATTAACACGGTAAAAATAATTATTTGTCTGCTGAAAATTATAGCAAACATGTGTCTTAGCTTAACTGTTCCTTAATAAGATCACGTAATGGTCAAATCTGCTGGATTTAAAAAAAAATTGCTTTGAAAAAGTACAAGGAAAACCAACGAAGCTAACCGCGACACATTTACGTCTATAAAACATCAAATTTGATCTCAAATAACTCCAACAGCTAACAGTTTGTAAATGTACATCTAGTGATTACTTTCTGTAAGTTTGAAAAAAATCTGCTGTGTGGTTTATGAGCTATTTGCTCAAACGTCCAAGGAAAAATCAACAAAGCTAACCGCGACACATTTACGTCTATAAAACATCAAATTTTATCTCAAACATCTCATAAAGCTAATCAGTTGTAAATATCCATCTAGTGATTACGTTCTGTAAGTTTGATCAAAATCTGTCCTGTGGTTCTTGACCTATTTTGCTAACAAACACTGAGCTAACAGCGAAGTAGCTAGTTCATACCTCCAGAGCAGGAGGCCGGGCTGCGACAGAGTGAGTCCGTCCAGAGGAGGCTCTCGTCGGACACATGAGGTGGGAACGGTTGGTGTACCCTAGCGGACAAAGGTGGTACTGCACCCCTAGCGGACAAAGGTGGTACTGCACCATTTTTGCCAAAATGGAAAAACGGTCATATCTGAGCCAAAAATTGGTCTAAAAATATGGAGAAAATCCATAAACAAGTCTCACCTCTCTATAAGTCGCAGGGCATGCAAACTAGGCAAAAAGGTGCGACTTATAGTTCGGAAAATACGGTAATCAGAGACGTTCACGTTCGGCCGCAGTTCATCCCAGCTCACAGCGTAATACAGGAGGACAGGTGGATTGATAATCTAATATGTCTGTTTTTCATCCAGTCCCTCACTTTTTAAATAGTTTGCTCAGAGCCTGAGGGTGTGATTCATCCTTTTTTCTATAGCTGCTGAATTACCTCAGAGCACGCAGTGCCGAGCTCGCTGCCAGAGAGGGAGCCCAGCATTGTTTTCATGACAGAGATCAATGGGTGGGTGAATGTGCTTTAATTCTGCAGGAGCTCCTCTCCCAGGCTAATAAATGCAAGCCTCCCTGCTGACTAGGCTGTCGTGCTGAGCCCAGCGGGGGTCAGCCTTTTTGTGTTCCTGTGCCCAAATTATGGAACCATCAATACGCTCCCTGGAATCAGTCAATAGAGACCTGCTTTGTGGCTGAGGGGAGACCAACTTCAAGGGAGGAAAAAAAGGAAAATCCCTAAGCTCTAACACATTTACCAAAGAAAATGGGATAACTGCTTCAAATGTTGTATATTTCAAAACCTTCTTCTTCCAAGTCTAACAGTAAAATATGAACATTTTTAATATTATTGTAATTTCCACATCACCCCAACAAATTGTTCTTTAAATTACCTCAAATAACTTGAGTTTTTCCTGCCAAAGAAAATTAAATGTCTAATGAAAACAAAGACAAAACTTGCTACATGATTAGTTCACTCTAAGGCCCTGTTTACATGGACACTGTGTGGGGGAAACGGATGTTTTGGGTATGTTAATTAGGTGAAAAGCAAAGGTGGGCACAGACCGCTAGAGAGCGCTAAAGCGCTAATCCGCTTACAGCGGACCTAAACTTTTTGTCAGCGTTTTTGTGGTTTGACTAACTTTTATAATTCATAAGCGGATTTGTGCTATTTTTATTTAAAATGCAGTACCGCTAATAACTAATTATCTATCAGTAAAAACCAATAAACTTATTTACAAGCTCTTATGCTGGCTCCGTAGCTGCTTGTTTTACCTTTTTCCCCACCGTAAAGAGCAGAGAGGAGGGAGGGTTGGAGGGGGAGGGAGCAGAGCGGAGAACAGACTCGGATCTACCATGTAGGCAAATGATGCCGTTGCCTGGGGATCCCAATCAGCAGGGGCACCGGCCCCGCCGCGCCCCGGCCAGTCACCTACATCCCTAACATTGATCCTGCTTGTTAATGTACATTTAACATAAAAATAATTATAGTTACGATGAAAACGATCATTAAATACGCAATACAAAAACCGGTCGATTTCTTTATCCCCCTACTAAAAATGGACTATTCCATCTTGACATCTTCCGGGTCAGAGGTGAACTCGGGGGCTAATTCTGTGGCTAGCTGTTTGTGCTGGGTTTCTTGGATAAATCCGCAGAGAACCCCGCTGTTTCAAGCCAAATTAACGCGGCCGGAGGATTTTATTGTGTGTTTTGTGTCGACCACTCGACGGTGAGTCGTTAGTTTTATGTATTTTAGTTACTTTTCATTAAATCTGTTGACTACCTATAGAATCTTGACATCTTCCGGGTCAGAGGTGAACTGGACGCTAACTCTGTGTCTAGCTGGTTGTGCTGGGTTACTAATGGATAAATCCGCAGAGAACCCCGCTGTTTCAAGCCAAATTAACGCGGCCGGAGGATTTTATTGTGTGTTTTGTGTCGACCACTCGACGGTGAGTCGTTAGTTTTATGTATTTTAGTTACTTTTCATTAAATCTGTTGACTACCTATAGAATCTTGACATCTTCCGGGTCAGAGGTGAACTGGACGCTAACTCTGTGTCTAGCTGGTTGTGCTGGGTTACTAATGGATAAATCCGCAGAGAACCCCGCTGTTTCAAGCCAAATTAACATGGCCGGAGGATTTTATTGTGTGTTTTGTGTCGACCACTCGACGGTGAGTCGTTAGTTTTATGTATTTTGGGTTACTTTTATGTATAAATGCGGTGGAGACACACCCGTGCATTTGAGATTTAAAAGTGGTTTTAGGGATTAAAAGATCATTCTCTTTTTTGTTAATTTCGTGGCCGAATAGAATATATACCATACCATACCATACCATACCATTTTATTTATAAAGCACTTTAAACAGGAACAAGTCCACACCAAAGTGCTGGACAAACAAACACGCAACAGGCAACACAGACAATGAAGTACAACACGAAAAACATAAAAACATTGCAGATCATAAATCAAACGATCCAATACAAATCAGCTGGCATTGAAAGCAATGGAGTAGTAGTGAGTTTTTAACCGGGATTTGAAAACCGAGAGGGAGGGGGCCTGTTTGATGAGCAGTGGTAACTCGTTCCAGAGTCTTGGGCCTGCTACAGAGAACGTACCTAAAGTATTAAATAAATCCTTTGATTTTTGTAATTTCATCCTTTTAGGATCATTTTAGTTACTTTTCAGTTGACAGTGTAGTGCAAATATTGCATAACGCTGCTGGCTACCAATTGTCGAATATAAATAGCGGATTAGATTAGCTTCCCCTAATTTTCATAAGACATTTGTGCTTTTGAAATTGTGGACCTAAAAAAATTAATAAGCGTTTTAGAAATTGTGGAACTAATTTTTTAATTAGCGTTGCCCACCACTGGTGAAAAGTTTTGCGTTGACACGGGCGAATTCTGTGGATACGACTCTCTCCCCCTCCACCCCCCGTCCTCATGATTTCACTGTAGTTACCATGCTGGGCCATTAGATGGCGCTGTGATTTTTGGAACCTTCACTACTGCGCATGCGTGCTGCCTGAGGTAAACAGAGCAGCCGAGGCAGCCTGCCTCGTCTGTTTTCCTCTCTGGCTAAAAGTTCAGCTAACTACAAGTTGTTGTCAACAAGTTAACAACAAGTTAAAGCTGGAATTTGGATAAGAGTCAACAGATTTGACACCAAGTGGGACCGCTTCATCTAACAAGCTGCACACCAGTTGCTGACTGGACCGGAACCGCGTCAACATGTCTGACTTTAGTCCGTGAGAATCAGCTGATTTCCAGCAGCGCTACAAGGTAAACAATGTTCTTAATAATGTTTCCTTGTGTTTAGTTCGATCACAGAACAACCAACTGAGGTTTTATTTTTATTTTTTTCCTGCGAGGTCGAAGCTGTTCCACGAAGCGAACCGGTTCGGATGTGGGTCCAGTTTCCACCAGGATGAAAACAACAGAGTCCAGTTCATTAAAGTTCGGTTAACGTGTTTTTAAAAGTGTTCAATTTAATTCTCAGTGTTTGTGACATACAGTTTGTGGTGTTGAATAAATAAATAAATTAAAAATCAACCTGGTGTCTTCATTTTCAGCAGCATGTTAGGCATGACGTAACGAGTCCAGATAGCTTCATTTAGCTCAGATAAATTTAAATATCTCCCACGCTAACATAAATACTGTTTATTATTGTTAAACTGTTAATATATAGCACATTTAGTATGTTATAGTGCAGCGTGACACGTGAAATGTCCGACTGCCTCGTTAACAGCGACAACTGGATCCAGGCAGCTGGCTCTCTTCCAACACAGATGCAGGTAAGGTGTAGAATAATTAAATATGAGAATCAAAATATATTCCATCAGCTATAGTTCAGAAAGTGGTGCGTGTGTCCACTGTCCAGTCCACCGCCATTGTTAAAATGCCGGCTGTCTGCGCGTGCGTGCTGCGTGCATGTGTTCAAACAAAAGCTCCACGGGAGATGTTTACATTATCAAAAGTTCCACTTTGAGAGCAGGGTCAGAAAAGTATTGTATGCAAAGAGGGGGGCCAGCAGCGTCGTGTAAGTGATAAGCAAAGACGCAAAGAGAAAGTAGCGGTTCCACTCAAAATACGCGCCGTGTAAACAGGGCCTAAAACGACCAAAATGATTGATCAGAAGTTACAACAATTAATATCTTACCTGTTATAGATAGCTATTTGAACTAAAGTATGATTCTGATTAAACTGACAAACTGACAGCTTGTCTAGGTGTGGCCTGAATTACACTGGTTTGCTGCCATCCTTTCACAATAAAGTGTCCAAAATTCATAGAAAAGAATCACATGAATGCCATTTTATAAACATTGACATCATGTCCGTTTCTCATTGTTCAATTAATTTGGCAGAACAATTTTTGACATTCCCATTGAAACTTCCTCAGGTTGCTACAAGTGCTACAGCTAGCTGCTGCTGCTATTTGTGCTTTCAATAACCTGGTAGTATGAAACAAATGGTAGTATGAAGGTTTATAAAATAGGATTGGCATGAACACTTATACAATTTTGAAATTGTAGTTGTTTGAAGAAACCAGTAGTGCACTTTGGTTTTAGCTGTTTGGACTAGCTGTTAGCTCGTAGAAACGTACATTCTTTGAAAAGTGGATTTACTTTGTGGACCCCTGAAATTAAAAAAATGTCTTGTTGTGTCTCCCGGACCAGAGGTTGTGACACACTTTCTGTTGACAGCATGCAGGCAGTATAAACTGCCATGCATGAGTATATTTCCACGATGCCTTACTGCTGCATGTAGCATCAAGTGAATTATTAAGCATCCAGCTTCAAACAGCTTGTAAAACTCTGTCCTCCTGAAAATCTGAAACTTTTCTCCCTTCTTCTCCCCTCTTCTCACCTCCTTTTATTTTTGTCGTCGTCTCAAACATCAAGTTGTCTACGGATTTTCAAACGGCTTGAAAAATAAGAGTTTCCCAAGCTCGCGAGCGCGCTCAAAGGGTGCGTTCTTCAGATGTGCCACCTTGCAGCGTGGTGGTGGCTGGTGCAGGAACAGGATCATTCAGATATGCTAATGGATCAGCGGGGTAGCTCGGAGCACGGCTTACCCCGCTTTAAAAGACAGCTGCCTTCTCCCTTTCTTTTCATGCCCTGCTCTCAGCCTGCATCTCTCTCTCTCTCGCTCTTTCTCTCTCGTTCTCTCTCTACAACGATAGCAGGCTGAAATTTAATAACCATTAAATTTCTACTAATTAGACAGATAGAGCAATTAGTCCAACGCATGTAAATCCAGGTTGGGAAATATGTTTGACAAAGAGGGTTCAGAGGATGAGTTTGGGCTGAGTGCATTGGTGTCGGCACGGCGTAATGATATCATGCTCTGTGAGGAGAGCTGCAGATAATAGAGCCGGTGGCCAGTGGCCCACCCCCTGGGGAAGTGGTCCTCTGTGTCAGCGCTTGTGTATTAGCTGTTGGCTCGGCCGCTGTCCCACACTCCCCTTGGCCGTCCATTCTCTGCAGCCAGAGTCATGCTGCGCAGGAATCCTGGGTGATTGGGTTTCTTTCAGGGGCCTTATAGTCAGTCATAAATCGGAGGGGATCCTGTCCGGCCCCTCGCTCTCGCCCCAAACCCTGGCTCCAGCTGGCAGGGGACGATTGTTGGAGAGCCGAGGTCATTGCAAGGTCGCTCTCTGTGGTGTTTCTTCACTCTCAGACTATTTTTTCTACCCCTCTTCTCCAGTATGACCACCGCCCACACACTCCTCCTTTCTCTGCCCCCCAATGGAGGTTGCTAGGGCTTGGTATTTGCTTTTTAAGACCATGTTGTAATTACAGAAAAACTCCCCTTGCCGCCTTTGGCTCTCTCCAATGTTTTTTTTTTTATCACTTCTGATTGGTGCTTGGAAGCAATACTGAGGCCATCTACACCCCCCAACACACACAGACACACACACGGCTTTTGTGCCGATCCTACAGAGAACTGACTCGCTCACATCTCCTAACCTTTACAGAAGTCGAAACGGAGGCTCCTCACCCTGAACTCAGAAACAGTCGCCCACAGAGAAGCAGATCTTTCAGCTCTTGCATGCAAGGCCTGCGTCAAAAAACTCTGAAAAACCATTTTATCGTTACAACTCCAACTTTGTGTCACTAAAATTGTCAAGTTGAGTCAAAAGAAAAAGAACTGCCGCAACACAAGGTCAAAGTTCAGCTTTTTTACAATAAATAATGTGTGTTTGTTGTTTTAGCAGAACTGCACCACACAGAGAACATCAGAAACAGAGCTGTTGTTTCTGTGAGATTGCACCCCTCCACCAACATCTGGGACCGTAAACCAAGATCAAAAAGCGACTGGGGAGAAAAATGACAATGACAACAAACAGTCATGCCAAAGGACAATCAATGTGGGAGGGGGTCGCCTTAAATCACAGTTCAACTGGGGGGTCTTCATACTGAGGACAAGCGCAGGATTTGAGCTATCACTCCACTCTGGTGCTGACCTTGTTCTACGTCTTTAACTCAATTTAAATCACTCTAACGTATAATGGACTGCATATGTAAAAGTGCACAAAGGTTTAAACTTTTCATTTTTGCTGTCGCTGCTGCACAGAGTTTCACGGTACAGAGGCCGGAGAGGCAGCAGCTAATCTTAAATATACTGTACATATCAGCCACTGAAGCACAGTCTGGAACTAAATGATTATATCCGCATCACCAATCCTTTCAAATAAGTGAAGCATTTGACGCTATGCAGAGGCGTGTCTTTTCCCCGACACACTTCAAAGCAAACAGAACCAAAATATCACAAAAATGCGTACGGGGTAGAACTAAAGAAGCATGGCTCGTCTTTCATGTGTGTGGAAAAGTGCCACAAACTAAGCATTGTTCCCGAAGAAATAGGATATGGGCTTGGAAAAGCCATTGTTCTATTTGAGTTAGCTTGAATCTCCTCTGTTGCATCCTGGCTCGCTGCTTCACTAGTCTGACTTCTGACAAACAGCATCTGCACCAGGGACACCACTTCCTCCCACGAGGCAGATTGGAACAAACCCAGTGTAATCACTTCAAATAAACAGCACACTATTCATTTTTGTGTCCCGTCAATTGAAGTGAGTCCCTTGGTATTTGACAAGGTTTAAATGAATCTTTTTGATGGTTTGACTTATTAGATGCCAGTGAGTGGAGATTAACTGTCTGGCAAGGAACAAATCGCTGCGGCTCAAACACATTATTCCAAACAACTCTTTCTGATTCATAATTACAGACGGTGATGATGAAATGTATTTAACTCTTCAAGTAATTATGAAGATCAGATTATGTGCGTCTGATAATTCATTTCAACCATGCAAATGTTTCAAACTAATGCTTACAAATTAACAAAACTCGTGTTAAATTCCTCACTGCCA
>JBBPBX010019593.1:25238-44307 GCA_038048925.1 Garcialebias charrua | reverse complement strand
CGAGACAGACGAAGGGGCGATCAAAGCCCAAGACCCCAAGGTCTTTTAATAATAATAATAATAATAATAATAATAATAATAATAATAATAATAATAATAATAATGTCTATTCCTGTCATCTGCATATGTTCCCATACACAGACGAAATTCGTCTCTGCATTTAACCCAACCACCTACCAGGTGGTGCAGTGAGCAGCCCGAAAGCGCCCGGGGAGCTGGAGAAATAGGTGTGCACTCATAGACACCCCAAGCTGGGTAGTGGCCGGGGCGCGAACCCGCAACCTTCGGATCCGTAGTCAAAAGCCCTGCCACTAGACCATCTTGGCTCTCATATGTGGCCTGTATCGAAGTTTTTAAGACAGTCTGAACATTACAAAACCATTTTCTGTTCAAATTAGGCCCAAGGCCAGTATGTGAGTCCTAAATCGAATACATATCCCATGTTTTTCAATTCGACCTCCATTTGAAAGGTCATGTCGCATTTTATTTGACTTTTATGTCATTAAGTTAGTTAAGTTAGGGCATGTCCATCAGTTCACATTTTGATATTATCAATACTAGCATTGGTAGCATATATGGACCACATATGTGGTCAACATCTGAAATCAGCGCGAGCTTATCCAGAGGGTGAACAGATCACCCTCGGATTGGGACTCTGGTCAGCTGTGGTCAACATCTGAGGTCAGAGCTTGGATCAGTGGAAAAAGTCCCGAATTGGATCATTTTGGAGCAGAATCGCCCTTACAGACTGAAGGTCACAGAAAATACAATGTGTGCCTGATGTGAAAATATTGTTAATTCATATCTGACTCCCTTGGAAACAGCCTTGGGAAAGGCTGGATATCTAATCTCTCCTGAGATGTGCTTACTGTGGAAAAAATAGCTGCTGTTGTGTTGTCTGCTCATTTCCTCATTTTTTTTTAATATCAACGCTGTAACCCCCATGGTTTCTTTCCCTGTTTTCCCACCTTTGGCCTTCATCCAGACCGGATGAGAGAGGCCGCGCTGAAGAACATGTCATGTGTTTTGATAAGGCAGCAGCTTTTCACACTCCTGGATGACTGTGAATACATAATTACGCTGTATCGGTGAAAATTGGTGCAATGTTAATAAAAGCTCTTGATTCTTGATTCTTGATTCTTGATTCTTGATAGTATCGATACTAGCATTGTTATCATATATTATCAATATTAGCATTGGTAGCATATAATATTAATACTAGCATTGGTAGATTCTAGTATCAATACTAGCATTGGTAGCATCTAGTATCAATACTAGCATTGGTAGCATATAGTATCAATACTAGCATTGGTAGCATATAGTATCAATACTAGCATTGGTAGCATATAGTATCAACACTGGCATTGATATCGTATAGTATCAATACTAGCATTGGTAGCATATAGTATCAACACTAGAATTGGTATCATATAGTATCAACACTACCATTGGTATCATATAGTATAACACTAGCATTGGTATCATATAGTATCAATACTAGCATTGGTATCATATAGTATCAATACTAGCATTGGTATCATATAGTATCAATACTAGTATTGGTATCATATAGTGTCAATACTAATTCATTCATTCAACCTTTATTTAAACAGATAAGTCACATTGAGCCTCAAAGACTCATTTACAAGTGAGATCTGTTGGACAGACAATAAAAGTGGTGAGAAATAACACATAGGGTTTGGAGACAAAAAAAAATCCTAACACATTTTTGACCTCTGTTTGAAGGTCAAAAATGTGGTAATGAAAACAAGTATTGCACACAAGCACATAATGACGCCGACATTACGCAGAGGGCAGGGGGACTCAAAGGTGGTTGAGCAGCCAGCTCATAGATCTGTGCACACTCATGGGGGGGAGCTGCCAAGGACATCCAGAGGCGAGAGTCCTGAAATCATGATAGAATGTTTATTCAGCTGTGCAGTGGCAGTTCCTCCTATGTGTGAACTGTGCGGCCGCACAGGGCGGCCTCTAGCAGTGGGCGACATAACATTGCGCAGTTTAGGAAAAAGAGAAAAGAAGAAGAAGAGGAGACGCTGCTCCTCGTTTTTAATTTTTTTTTAAATCTTTTACGTTTGTTTTTAACAACATATAACACAGAACACCACTACAGTGCTGCTCCTGGGCTGCCCCGTCCTTCATTTATTCCCATGTAATCAGATTATCACCATAGTAGCTGCAGGGGCCACCCCACCTCCACTTTTAGTTTCGTTTTTGTTTGAAGGGAGAAAAAGCAAGAGTGGTGCAGAGAAGAGAAAAATTATGAAGAGAAAGGCTCTGGAAACAGACGCAGCTCAATGTACAAACATTGAAACATTTTTCATTCAAACAGCTGCTGTTTGTAAATGAGAAAGATCAAACAGGTGAGACATGATGATGTTGAACTTTGCCTGAAAACCACCATTCAAGTTACCGGTAATTATCAAGTCAATGAATTTTGTGGTGTGTGGCAATGTACGGAGCCCCCCAGGGGACACGGTGGAAATTTTTTTCTTTTGCGTGCCCACGCAAACATTTGCGTGCCCACGCAAAACATTTGCGTGCCCACGCAAAACCTTTAGCCTGGGCACGCAAAACCTTTTGCGTGAGCACGCAAACATTGGGCGTAGCCGGAATGTTATGATGTTTCCTTTAAAAGAAATGTGGACTTGAGAAATAAACATGCCTCGATAGCTCACTTGAAACGCATTGCGCCGCCACTCAAATGTTCTAGGTTCGATTCCCACTCGGGTCAACATTTTTTTATTTTATTTATTTGTTAATAATAATAATAATGAATTTAATTTATAACGCAATTATATAATCATTCCTCTTTCTTATTTTGCTTAATGGTTTTTAACTCATCCCTGAAANGCACGGTGGTGCAGTTGGTAGAGTTGCCCGGGCTTTGGGTCCCATAAGGAGCAGTTGGTTCTCTAGTATCTCTTGGAAAAATGGGCTCTACAAGGCAAAAAATGCAAAGAGCCCCCCCCCAAGCACACACACAAACCCTACAGCTATCAAAGTTTGTACAGTTTGGACCAACAGGTGAAATAGAAACCTATTTATTGTCACAAAGAATTGCCTTTATCAGAAGCGAAAACGTGGAAAAAACAAAACAGGAAGTCTCTCATTTCTTAAAGTTCAGATAGACAACATTCTCAACAGTTTAATTGTTACAATCTTTAGCTATACCAATATCAACTACCTCATACATATACTGTGTACATAAAATTAATATGCTGCTTTGTCACTCTATTACAAATGTTAATGCCAGAACTTTCATTTTATTTTATAGATATACTTTTTACACTTTTATACTACTATGCAAAAAACTAAGGACAGTATTACACTTTTGTTATTTCTTTTTATGCTTATAATAATAATAATAATAAACTTTATTTGTATAGCACCTTCCTACAATGCCTTGCATTGACCAAGGTGCTTAACAGGATAAAAAGATGAATAAACTGGAACAATAAATCAATGAAAATAGAATAAGAAACAACAGCAATAAAAGAAGCAATGGAAATAAAAAATGCTACATACTAAAATAACACAAGTAATAAAAGTTACACACTTATGTTTATTAAATGTTTAGTGTTTTAGTGTTGGTGTAACTTTTCATACTTTCATACTACTACTATGCAAAAAATACTATGAAAAATTTCAGGACAGTATTACACTTTTATTATTTCATTTTATGCTTATGTTTATTAAATGTTTTAATGTATGGCAGAGAGGTTCTCTTATGCCCCTTATCCACAGGTCCGGTTCTTGTAGGACCCTATGACCTGATTGGACATGTTGGTGAAGGAAACAGAGGGGATGAGGAAGTGACGGGTAGGTTTGGTATCAAGGAAAGAAACCAGGAAGGACAGATGGTGGTGGATTTTGCCAAGAGAATGGAAATGGCTATAGTCAATACCTATTTCCAAAAGAGGGAGGAACATAGAGTGACCTATAAAAGTGGAGGAAGGAGTACACAGGTCGACTACATTCTGTGTAGAAGAGGAAACCTGAGGGAGATTGGAGACTGTAAGGTTGTGGCAGGGGAGAGCGTGGCCAGACAGCATCGGATGGTTGTGTGTAGAATGACTGTTGTTGCGAAGAAGAGAAAAAGAGTAAAATCAGAGAAGAAGACCAAATGGTGGAA
Organism: Garcialebias charrua; assembly: GCA_038048925.1. Taxonomy (NCBI): domain Eukaryota; kingdom Metazoa; phylum Chordata; class Actinopteri; order Cyprinodontiformes; family Rivulidae; genus Garcialebias; species Garcialebias charrua. Next base: position 40,154 of record JBBPBX010019593.1, on the reverse strand, counting down.
GCTAAAGAAGGAAGAATGTTGTGAGAAATTCAGAGACGAGCTGTTAAAGGCTCTGGGTGGTAAGAAAGAGCTTCCAAGTGACTGGGCTACTACAGCAACAGTAATTAGAGAGACAGGTAGGAAGGTACTTGGTGTGTCATCTGGACAGAGAATGGATGATAAGGAAACCTGGTGGTGGAATAGTGAAGTGCAAGACGCCATTCAAAGAAAGAGATTAGCCAAGAAGAAATATGACAGTGAGAGGACTGAAGAGAGGAGACATGAATATAAGGAGATGGGACGTAGAGCAAAGAAGGAAGTGGCTAAGGCAAAGCAGAGGGCGTACAATTCATTCAACCTTTATTTAGTCAGGTAAATCTTATTGAACCTCATGGGCTCATTTACGAAAGCGACCTGCTAAAACTAAAGAACGATGAACAGCAATGGTAGAATTTCCTTAAACAATAAACAATAAACAAACAATAAACAATAAACAATAGAAAACAAAAAAGAGAAAAAACAAAAGAAAGAAATACATTTTTTTTTTACAAAGTATCAAAAAACGAGCAAAACATAAGGTAGACGTATAAAATCAAAGACAGGAACAAATCTGCATTGGTTTTTGCCAGGATTCCAACAGATTCTGAAAACCATTTAGAGAAGTCAAGGTCGAGAGCTTCAGATCTTTTTGTAAGATATTCCATGAAGCAGGAGCAGTAGGAGAAGGCCCTTTTTCCAAGTTCAGTCCTCACTGACGGAACACTGCAGGTAATCATGTCCTGAGAGCGCACACTGTAGCTGCACTCACGCAAAGACATGTAGGAGGAGATGTATGAGGGCAAACCAAGAAATGATTTAAAGATGAAAATGTACCAGTGGAAGAGTCTGCGTGAGGTTAATGATGTCCAGTTAACCAGTGAATACAGGGTGCAGTGGTGGGTACGATAATCACAGCCAGTTATGAATCTTAGTGCACCATGATAGACAACATCCAACATCCGCAGGGTGCTTGTAGGAGCATTCATGTAGAGAATGTCACCGTAATCAATGGAGGGAAGGAAAGTCACAGATACAAGGCGTTTCCTAACATTCAGTGTTAGACATGATTTGTTTCTGAAAAAGAAACCCAGTTTAACTTTCAGTTTCTTCACTAGGTTTTCCACGTGGAGTTTAAAAGAGAGATGTGAATCGATCAGGATACCCAGATATTTATAGGAATCAACAAACTCAATAGGGACACCATTTGAAGATAAAATCAGAGGAGGATCTGCTGGAACCGCCTTCCTATTTGAAAAAAACATCCCTTTTGTTTTATCAGCATTTAGGACAAGTTTGAGACGGAACAAATCTGACTGGATGATGTCAAAAGCGGATTGCAGTAACTGGAAAGCCTTAGCTACTGTTTTAGCTCGGCAGTAAACAACTGTATCATCAGCATAGAAATGTAAGGATGCATCAGGGATGCAGTGACCTACATTAGCTATGTAGATTGTAAAGAGAGTTGGTCCTAAAACTGAGCCTTGTGGTACACCATTTTTAACTGTTAAATAGCTGGAAGAAGTACCGTTATGTTGAACACATTGCCTCCGATTGGAAAGATAGTTAGAAAACCAACCGATGGTGTGATCAGAGAAACCGATTTCTGAGAGCTTATGACACAGGATGTTATGATCCACAGTGTCAAAAGCTTTAGACAGATCTAAGAAAAGTGCAGCACAATAGTCCTTAGCATCCAATGCTTCAACAACATCATTCAGAACCTTCAGAGAAGCAGTTGTTGTGCTGTGTTTTTTCCTGAAACCAGATTGATGGAGAGGTAAGATGTTAAATGAGTCCAGATAATTTTTGATCTGAGAGTTTATCAGTTTTTCTAGAACCTTGGCTAAGATGCAGAGTTTAGAGATCGGTCGATAATTGTTCAGTGAGGTGGGGTCACCTCCCTTCAGCAAAGGAAGAACAAAGGCTGTTTTCCAAGCATCCGGAATGGTGTTTTGGCTTATGGATAGATTAAAGATGTGGGTCACAGGGACTGTGATGATATGAGCAGCCAGCCTTAAGAAATAAGGTGGAAGTTCATCTGGACCTGCAGATTTTTTAGGATCAAGATCATTTAACAGTTTATTTACCTCACTGACTGAGAACGGAGAAAAAGAGAAGGTGTGATTAACAGATGGTTGGCTTGTAGGAGGGATTTGATTTGTAGAAGTTTGATTATTAGATAAAGTGGCTGATTTTCCATTTGTAACTGTGTCAAATAATGAACTAGAAGCAACAAAATGTTTATTGAAACAGTTCAGGATCTCGTGCTTATTTGACACAGGAACAGAGTCAACAAGAAATTGTGATGGGAGGTCAGATGATTGGGGGGTGCCTGAGAGAGATTTAGATGGTTTTCCAGAATTTTTTAGGATCGTTTAGATTTTTGGAGGTCTGAGATAAGAAGTAGTTACGTTTTGCGGCTTTGATGGCAGTTGTGCATTTATTCCTCAGCTGCCGAAATTTCAACCAATCAGTGTCTGAGTGTGATTTTCTTGCTGCGGCCCAAAGATGATCTCTCCTGTGCAGGAGATCAGCTAGTTCAGGAGTAAACCAGGGGCTGTCACGGTCCTTTATCCTGAACTGCCGGAAAGGAGCGTGTTTGTTTACAAAGTAAATGAAACTATTATGAAAATAGTTCCAAGCGGTGTTCACGTCGTTGATTAGTAGAATACGTTGCCAATTAGGGCTGAACGATTTTGGAAAATAATCTAATTGCGATTTTTTTTCTATAAATTGCGATTGCGATTTAAAATGCGATTATTTTTACTGGTTCTGTATTAATTCATATCACTAACGACACAACTGTTTTTTTTTTTATCAGATAATTAATGCGCTTTTTCACGCAGAAGCTTGCAAAACAGACCCGGTCACATGACCAGCTCGCGCTTTGTTTATCTCCCGCAGTCTCGGTGTCTCAGCGTCTAAGCTCAGATACACGTTTAAATGAGCTAACTTACCTGAATTTATAACTTTTATGACTTCAGTCGAGCCTGGAGCAAGAGTATTGGAGCGCACGGTCTGCTCCATCCCTGCTCTCTCTCTGTTTTGCTCCTCATAGCTGCGCGCGGCCAAACCGGCTCACTACCAAGTCACGTGACCAGCTTGCGCTCTCAGATACACGTTTAAATGAGCTAACTTACCTGAATTTATAACTTTTATGACTTCAGTCAAGCCTGAAGCAACAGTGTTGGAACGCACGGTCTCCTCCTCCCTGCTCTCTCTCTGTTTTGCTTCGCTCAGAGCTGCGCGCGCCAGACCGGTGTGATGCAGAGAAGCGTGACCAGTCAAATCGCAGCCCGTGCGATTAGAGAATCGCGTTTTAACATATCGCGAGATAATCGCAAATGCGATTAATCGTGCAGCCTTATTGCCAATCAAAGTGGGATAGATCCCAAAGGAATGACTGTTCACTGAAATGTTTCAAATCCCTTTTTTGAATTATTCTGGGCTTAGCAAGTGGAAGTTTAGTAGATCTAAGAGCTGCTATTACGGAATGATCACTCAAAACGTTAGCAAATACACCTATACCAGGAAATTTGTGAGGTGCATTTGTGAAAAACAGATCTAAGGTGGAAGATTTTTCGGGACATTTTATGTTTGGTCTGGTGGGAGAATCGATAAGTTGTGTTAGATTGAGAGATAGGCAACATTCCTTGAATTTATCACAGAGGGGGGTCGACTTATTCCAATCAATGTTGAAATCTCCTGCCATAACAATCTCATTGTGTTTTAAATTTCCTATGAATTCAGTCAGGGAGGACAGAGCTTCAGGTGTTGCGGAGGGGGGACGATAACAACCTACAACAGTTAAGATCTGACCTCCTTTCAAACTGATGTTCACAGCTAAAGCCTCAAACTGGTTTGCAATTGTTTTTTTAGAGCAATCCTGGCAGCCAAAGAGTCTCTGATGTAAATAGCGACTCCACCTCCCCTTTTATTACGATCACAACGATAGATCTTAAATTCATTGATTGCCAGGTCATTTTTCAAAACAGAATTGTTGAGCCAAGTTTCAGAGATAACGATCACATCTGCCCCAGAAGAAGTGATTAGGATTTTCAATTCATCAAGTTTTTTTAGAAGGCTACGAGCGTTTACATGCAGGAAACGGAGACCTGAAACATTTTTAAGCTCATTAGGTGTACAGTAGTTAGTGATTGGCCCTGGGTTGGGCTGGATCCCTGAGATCAATAACAACATTAATATCAGACATTTACTTGACTTTTTTGTCACTGATGTGTAATTACAGGAGTTAACAGTGTGACATTTTGCCCCCATAACTGAACCATGTGAAACATTAATGAAGACACGATCATTCAGAACCCAAAAACAATGAAAGTTGCAGTGATGGGCAGATCCAGATGTGTTGATAAGATTCAGTGAATCCAGGTAATCTGAGAACTGAAAACAATGACAGTAGTATGAATGGTGCAGAAAAGTTTCAGACCATAAAGCGTCACAAATTAAATGGGCAAACAAATCCGTTGTGGAGCTTGTATTGGCCCAACTGTAGTTTGTGTTGGGCTGAAGAGAGCACCAACCTCCCTGTGAAGATGAATTAATGCGGCCATGGTCCACTGGGCCCAGAATCAACAGGTAGAAACAGATAACAGAAAGCCCTGAAATTAAAGGCATGATCCTAGCCTGTTTCAGGTCAGCATGGAGCAACAGCGTGATCCGTAATAAAATATATTATTATCCAGTACTGATGAAAACCGATGAAAACTCCAGCCGGAGTCCTCACGTGCACAAACAGCGCACAAACAGCAGCTCCACGATGCACGGGAATGATATATATATATATATATATATATGTATATATATATATATGTATATGTATATATATATATATATATATATATATATATATATATATATATATATATATATATATATATATATATATATATATATATATATATTTTATATATATATATATATATATATATATTATATATATATATATATTATATATATATATATATATATATATATATATATATATATATATATATATATATATATATATATATATATATATATATATATATATATATATATATATATATGTATATATGTATATATATATGTATGACTAAATGTTAAATAAATAATAATTGGACCCTTATGTATGTAATTTTGTTTTTGTTATTGTTGAACCATTTTGTCAGTGTTTTCCCTTCCCAAGTGTCTGATCACAGAATAAAATTAAAGGCTGGAATTAAAATGTCTAAATGAAATCGGCTCACTAAAATCTGCTGGTGCTCAAGTAGAAAAGAGTGCCGGTGTGAACACCGGGAGGCTGTGAACCTGGTGTTTATCACTGTGGGTGACGGGCTCATTTCCATGGAGACGAGGTCGTCTGAAGGCAGCAAAGATTAAAGGAGATGCTGCTGGGGGCATAGCCATAGAGAGAGAGAGTTGCGACACTCCCATTGTAAGAATGGAATGCGGAAGTCACGTGGGACATGGAGCGGCGATTTGTTCCAAACAGCAGCGGTTCTACCATTGAACGTAGTTCATTCTTGATGTTTCAGACGTGTTTTCTTCAGTAAGTTGATGAAAACACTTTTTTTTTGCCATTGTGAAGCGTTCGCTGACTGTTCTGTACCAGCTTATCAACATTAATACTTCATGTCGTCAGTTTTTTGTTAATTAAACATGTTAAATTGCTAGTTGTGTTTTAACTGCAGCTAGCTCTGCCATCCTGACTGGTTTAAACTGATCTATTTCTGTCTAATTCAGCGTTTTAAAATATTCATTACAGCTTCAATTTCGAACGTTTTTATTAATTTATTATTTTTATGGTAATTCCAGTTACTGAACTCTCAACTAGAAAATATAGCCTTTTTTCCTGAGAGATTGACGTGGTTAATTTAAAGTTATAGATCCTTTGTCAAAGACTGCAGCATAAATTGTGACATTATCATTAAAGAAAAATGTGATTGTGGAGATGAGTAAATTCCAAGATCCAGTTGATCTTGTATTGAACGCCTTTTTGAGATGAGTAAATTGTTTTATGTTTTCCAGGTAAACCACAGGATGACTTGAATGTGGCAAAGTATCACAAAGGTATGAGATCTCATTTGCTGTCTTAAACAATAATATCTTAATCAACATGTTTGAATAAAATTACTTTAACACCATAACCTTCACAAAGTTGGTATTTACTGCAGAACTGTTAATTTACATTAGTTTTATATTATTAGTTTATTGTGTGGTAATCATGGGTCAAGTTGAGATGAGACGGCATCAATAAATTGTAGAACAGTAACATTTTTTATTAAACTATCAGATGGAACTGGGAAGTTATTCTTCATGCCAAGTATCTTCATCTGATCTTTTGTTTAAAAAAAAAAGGTAGAATTTATTTTCATTAACATTTTTCTTTGTGGGACTGCGTAAATTTTCTTGTCTGAAGTTCTTCTATCCTGCTTATGTAATTTTTTTGTGTTCTAATTGTTTCCTCAGGTTTTTCATCTGTTCCCTGATTGCATCCCCTGTTGATCCATCCTCCTGGTCCTGTTGATCCCGTCTCATCATCCCTGTCCTCTGAGGCTACATTTTCATATTTCCCTCATCTCACTCACCTCATTTTTGTTTCTCCTCAATCTCTGAAATTACAATGGCACTGTGAGCATGAAGATTATTGTTCAATAAAAAACATGTGTATTATTTAACACCGTTCATACCAAAGTTTACTTTATTCATTCAACCTTTATTTAGGCAGGTTAATCCCATTGAGCCTCGAGGACTCATTCACAAGAGAGACCTGGTTTTAAACAAAGAATGATGACAACAGTGACAACAATAGATCTTTATAAAAGAAGCATACAGATTTTTTTTAAACAAATTAAAATAAGATTACAAAAACAACAAGATTATAAGGTGAGTGTAGAAAACTAAAAACAGGAACTTTAACACAATACTGTATGTGTGATCACTGGTCAGTGGAAGTTCTGCTGGACTTCTCATTTGGTTCTGGGTGATGAACACAAATGGTTGGAACCTCCTTCAGTCTCACACGGCCTGACTGTGTCTTTGTGAAGTGCCCTCTCTCAAAATGTGCCTGTAGAGTGATATTAGTTTATTTCCTTACACATTTATTTGACAGTTAAACATTTTGATTGAAAATGTTTGTGCAGATTAAACTTACATCACTCAGTTATGATGATGTTGCTCCTGCTGTCTTGAGATGATGTAATTAATAAACAGATCACTGGTCAGTGGAAGTGACTGTAGTAGTAAAATAGTAGTAAAAGTACTTTATTAAAGCTTTTTTTACATTTTACACATTTTATAATAAATTGTTTGGTAATTTATTTTTCCACAATTAACACTTATTTTGTCAGCTGTTATGATTTCAACTAGAAACAGTTTCATTTAAATTAACATGTTAATCAGTGGATTACAATTTTACAGTAGTAGTCAGGCTACAAGCACAATCAACTTGGTTATCCAGGTACTCAGTTGCTATTAAAAAAAAAAAAGAACCATTATCTAATGTGCAGAAATGAAGACTTCATCCCAGACAATCTAAGGTAAGCTGAAGCAGATCTGAATTGGTGGCATGGAGGACAAGGTAGAGCATTCTCATGCAGAGAACATCAGAAATAGCTTTATAATAAGTGTTACTCTTTTTATTTTTTTACGTGTGTAACATTATAAAACACAGTTGACGTGGCTATATTGATCATTGTATTGCATAGACATTTTTTTCTAACAAATGTGTTTACAGTATCGTTTCACTGTAATGATAAATGCATCTGCCACGTCTAAAAATGCTTTCATAAAACACATAGTCAGTGAAATAATCAGTAATCAGTTAAGTAATCAGTTTGTTACTGCTCAATAATTACTGAAAGACGCTGGACAAAGTAAGAAAAGTCGATTTTTGTGTTCTGTTGCGCCAGTAGCTGCTCAAACTGACTGACAGCGACGAGCTGTTTGGAACGATTGAGAACTGCATGAACCACATGACAGCCTATCGGCGAGTTCAAAGAGTGTCACAACTCTCTCTCTCTATGGCTCTGGCTTGCGGCAGACGGGCTGCTTTTAACACCCTTTGTAATTTTATTTCTTTTTACCAGCCAGAGATATTTCATCCCCCAGCCTTGGTGTGAGCGTGAAACTCTGGACTGGTTTAAGGTTATGAACAATGGCCTGCAGAGGTAGGAACAAATATCACGCACCGTGAGAGCCGGTTTTGTCCAGGAAGTTGCTGAGGTTAAACAGGGTGTTCCTAGATGCCAGGAACTGGAGAAATTTCTGCAGGAAAACACAAAAGCAGAAAAAAATGTTTGTTAATATATATATTTTTTTATTTTGACATAAAGTTTCCTGGTGCATCAATACAGGTTAATTATGTCGTCTTTTTGTCCAAAAATGGCCTCAGTTTTCTGTCAGTGCAAACTTGGAGGAGAAATCCCCTTTTTTCAGCCTTATCAGAAGATAAAGGTTACTGGATCAGTCCCTGGTGTCCACACAGTACCCTCTCCCTTTGGGTCATTGATTTATCATCATTTCTCTCCTTTATTCAAATCATCTGCAGTTTAGAAACAACCGGGGCACTACAGAAGCAGCTTTGCATCCCATCGTGTCTGTTTTTAAGGCTGCACTTCAACAGCTGGAGCAGAGAGGGGACACAAAGTGGACGAGTCAGAACCCAACCCGTCCTCAATGTTCCAAAATCCATGACTGCTTCTGAGTTCAAACCCAATTATTTAAAAAGATGATGTGACAAACAAATGAAAAGAAGCAGCATTTGGTTAAGGGCCTCAGATATCTCATGTACTCTTTATGGAAAAAAAAAAAACATTAGTTAATACTTAAATTAGCACAAACAATTTTGTTTTGTTTTGTTTTTTGAACGTCCAGAGGACCAGACTTAATTTTTTTTAGATTTTTCTACCTGGATTATTGAGCATGCATACTTGAATTAGCAATTTTGTGATACTCTTACATAACAGTTGTTTAAAATGTAAAACTTATGCCTGCCTGTCTTAATTAAAAAATAAAAATAACATGCAGCACTGTGATCATCAGGCGTTCCTTTGAATAAAGACGCTGTACGCCGATGTTCCCCATCATTTAAATAGTGAATGTTTTGTAGTTTTGGAGATGAGTGTTTTACTGGACTGGAAATGAAGGGATGGTGAGTAAACTTTGGGGGCTGCATGGTGGTACAGTTGGTAGAGCTGCCACTTCTCAGCGAGCAGGTCGCCTCGGTTTAAATCCTGGCCGGGGGGCATTCTGGGTGGAGTTTACATGTTCTCTCTGTGCATGCGTGGGTTTTCTCTGGATACTGCAGTTTCCTCCCACATACCAAAAACATGCATATTAGGCTGGCTGCTAACTCTAAATTGTAGAAATGTAGAAAATCAAAAACAGGAACATTGTCTGCATTGGTTTTTGCCAGGATTCCAACACATTCTTAAAGCCATTTAGAGAGGTCAAGGTCGAGAGCTTCAGATCTTTTTGTAAGATATTCCATGAAGCAGGAGCGGAGTAGGAGAAGGCCCTTTTTCCAAGTTCAGTCCTCACTGACGGAACACTGCAGGTAATCATGTCCTGAGAGCGCACGCTGTAGCTGCACTCACGCAAAGACATGTAGGAGGAGATGTATGAGGGCAGCAGACCAAGAAGTGATTTAAAGATGAAAATGTACCAGTGGAAGAGTCTGCGTGAGGTTAATGATGTCCAGTTAACCAGTGAATACAGGGTGCAGTGGTGGGTACGATAATCACAGCCAGTTATGAATCTTAGTGCACCATGATAGACAACATCCAACATCTGCAGGGTGCTTGTAGGAGCATTCATGTAGATAATGTCACCGTAATCAATGGAGGGAAGGAAAGTCACAGATACAAGGCGTTTCCTAGCATTCAGTGTTAGACATGATCTGTTTCTGAAAAAGAAACCCAGTTTAACTTTCAGTTTCTTTACTAGGTTTTCCACGTGGAGTTTAAAAGAGAGATGTGAATCGACCAGGATACCTAAATATTTATAGGAATCAACAAACTCAATAGGACACCATTTGAGGATGAAATCAGAGGAAGAACTGCTGGAACCGACTTCCTGTTTGAAAATAGCATCCCTTTGGTTTGATCAGCATTTAGGACAAGTTTGAAACGGAACAAATCTGACTGGATGATGTCTAAAGCAGATTGCAAAGCAGGAAAGCCTTAGCTACTGTTTTAGCTCAGCAGTAAACAACTGTGTCATCAGCATAGAAATGTAAGGATGTACATCAGGGATGCTCTGACCTACATTACCTATGTAGTTTGTAAAGTGGGTTGGTACTAAGACTGAGCCTTGTTGTACACCATTGTTGACTGTTAAATAACTGGAAGAAGTACAGTTATGTTGAACACATTGCCTCAGATCGGAAAGATAGTTAGAAAACCAACCAATGGTGTGATCTGAGAAACCGATTTCTGAGAGCTTATGACACAAGATGTTATGATCCACTGTGTCAAAAACTTTAGACAGGTCTAAGAAAAGAGCAGCACAATAATCCTTAGCATCCAATGCTTCAACAACATCAAGAACCTTCAGAGAAGCAGTCCTTGTGCTGTGTTGTTTCCTGAAACCAGATTGATGGAGAGGTAAGATGTTAAATGAGTCCAGATAATTTTTGATTTGAGAGTTTATCAGTTTTTCTAGAACCTTGGCTAAAATGCAGAGTTTAGAGATTGGTCGATATTATATATATATATATATATATATATATATATATATATAATATATATATATATATATATATATATATATATATATATATATATATATATATATATATATATATATATATATATATATATAATATATATATATATATATATATATATATATATATATATATATATATATATATATATATATATATATATATATATATATATATATATATATATATATATATATATATATATATATATATATATATGTATATATATATATATATATATATATATATATATATATATATATATATATATATATATATATATATATATATATATATATATATATATATATATATATATATATATATATATATATATATATATATATATATATATATATATATATATATATATATATATATATATATATATATATATATATATATATATATATATATATATATATATATATATATATATATATATATATATATATATATATATATATATATATATATATATATATATATATATATATATATATATATATATATATATATATATATATATATATATATATAAGGAGCCAAGATGGTCTAGTGGCAGGGCTTTTGACTTGGGACCCGAAGGACGCGGGTTCGCGTCCCGGCCACTACCCACCTTGGGGTGTCTATGAGTGCACACCTATTTCTCCAGCTCCCCGGGCGCTTTCGGGCTGCTCACTGCACCACCTGGTAGGTGGTTGGGTTAAATGCAGAGACGAATTTCGTCTGTGTATGGGAAACATACGCAGATGACAGGAAAAGACATTATTATTATTATTATTATTATTTTTTGTCGGTGGGGTGGGTGGGGTCAGGTCTGTGTTGCCCGCCTGCTAGCTTAGCGCTACATTTCTGCCAGTTTTTTATCGATGGGGAGGGGAGTGGTACGTCAGTAGAATTTTTGCATAGCGCCCCGCGCCACATCAATACCGACAGTTGTCAAACGGTGGGGGGGTTGGCAGGATGGGCGCTCAGTTCTGTTGACGGGGTGGGGCGCCCCCCCTTGTGTAATGGTAGGGCAAACACTGATATAGGTGGCCTTCTTGGATCTTGACTTGACAACCCAATTTTCAAAAGGCACCTATCTTTTGCCTAGCTGCAGCTACACACCATATTGGAAGGTGGAAACTCACTTAAATTTCAGTTATTGTGCTCACAACATGCACGGATGCATAGACAGACGATGGAGAGTATTTCTGATTCCCCCTCTTTGCTCCACGATGGGGGACAAAACATCTGTCTAGTAACAACACAGATCATCACCTCAGCAGAGGACAGCACTGACAAAGGACTTCACAAATCTCCTTCAACTCCCTGCCTGTCTCTGTCCACGTGGCGGCCTCACCTCATTGCCGTGCACCATGAGGTGGTGTGTAGTGATCAGAGCTTTGAAAACCACCACCCAGCTGGCGTTGCCCACCCTCTCCAGCAGCGTGTCGGCCATCTGGGGGACGTTCACATTGGTGTCCTGGGTTGCCTGGACCAGATCTGAAGAGGAAGAGAAGAGGTCAGGTGATGAATCTTACTGTGTGTGTGTGTGTGTGTGGGGGGGGGCATTTCAGAAGGTCATCTTCAGGCACAGAAGACAACGGGAGAGAAAGTAACAGGAACATGCAAGGATATTTGTGATGAGATTAAACGTGTCAATCTTTTACTTTATTGTCTTCATGAAAATGCCACAAAGCAAATGTGCAAATACAGCAAAATGAAATACAAAAACAACCATGCTACCACCCTTCTCTTTGTGTGTATGTGTGTACGTGTGTGCCTTTGTTTCTCTGTTAGCAAAATATCCCATGAACCACAGAATGGATTTTGATGGAACTCTGACTTTACTCCCTGTGTAAAACATCTTCAAAAGATTAACTTTTAGAATCAGTCTAATTGAAGATGGCCGCCACAGCTAAGCCACCTGTGAAAACACATAAATGGTTATACCTCAGGCAGTTTCACAGATACTGAGCTGAAGTTTGGTGTGTGAGTAGCTGAGCGTTATCCCAGTCACATACTGTGAGTGCTAACACACTGCACAACACCTTGTGATATTGGGTGACATCCCACGTCACGTGGTCTTCAAAACGACTTCTATTCTATTTCTCATCAAAAGCTGGTCTTAGTCTAAATGTCTGGCACAAATTAAAAACAAATTGTTACAGTCAAATACCTAATCAGACCTGCTTTTGCTACAAGGGTGAGCCTGTTTGTGCATCAGGAAGCTGCAGTGATACATTCTGCTGAACTGGAATCAGATGAGTGCCTCTCATTACGCTGAGACTGCTTAGTGTGAGTCACGCCGGCTGCTGCTGCTGCTGCTGCTGCGTGTGGTTTCTGCAGTTGGGCGTTTAAAGCAGCACAGGCAGACAGAAGGAGAGTGGAATATTCCACAGCAGAGACTCTCGTGGAGAGGAAGCACCATTAAAGACACGGCTGAAATAACAATCAGAGCCTCTGCACAAGGAATGATGGCCAGAGCAGCAATAATTACACAGCGCTGAATGAACGTTTCAGCCTTTTAAAATACTTCACTTTAGGTCAGAAATATCAGAACAGGTTGTGAATTATTTACCATCTTTTAACAGAACATGAGCAACGAGGTGGGATTAAACTTTCTGCATGGTCCATGCTTTAGGAGGACGACACAACATGTGTTACAATATCTCATGAAGCTACTCTATCTTAACACAAAATACAACTCCCACCCCAGGCCACCCCCTGGTGCTGCCTTTGCGCCCACTAGTGGATAATAATGCTCGCTCCATTTGCCAGGATTCATTATTCTGCGCTGCCTGACACAAGAAAAAATAAATTAAAAAGTAGCTCCGTTCTTATACACAATTTAACTCTTACACACGTACTTGCATTCCAGTCCAAATACACACCATACAAAATACACTATGTAAATCCCTCAGTGACAGGGAACATCAGCTTGTTTTGTTTGCTAAGGTCAGTTAGTTGTGGTGGCCATCTTGAATTATGCTGACTCTGATGAATCAGTTATAGATGTCCATCCATCAATTCCCTTCTGAGACATTCAACTAAATGTGTCCAGTGGTTCTTCATCCTTCACTACCAGAACGCAAGGAGAACTGAGGCAACTGCATGATTGTCCCTGCTTTTAACGGCAGCGGATGGTAATCAAAGGCTGTCATTCATTGTGTGAGCAGCTGGTAAAAATATGAATAAACATTAAAAAAAAGCTTTCAGGGTCACTCTGCCCTTGACAAGTCGGCTGCTTCCTCTGTCCTGCTTTCATCGTGCAGTAATGACAGCTGTGCATTTCCTCTTCAATCGTAAGACAGCGCGCACACACACACACACACGCACAATGTGTTTGGGGTCCACAGATAAAAGACAGTGGTCCAGTTCTGGATCCAGATGAAGTCTAATCTGGACCACTTGGTAAATTGCAAAAAAATATACAGATGTGAAAAAAGTTGTCGGTTGGTGCCAACACATTTGTTATGCACCAGAAGTGAGACCAGTCTTGTTTCAAAAATTCAACAACCAAACCATGCCAGTCCATGGGCCCCACACTACCTTTGCTGATACATATACCCCCCTCGCTCCACTCAAGACCCATATATGTAATTTATTTAAACTTTATTTAACCAGATGAGTCCCATCAGGGAAGTCCTGCACCTGAAGGCAGAAGTAAATGGTAATGGTAAATGGAGCTTATTTATATAGCGCTTTCCAGCCCCCTGTGAGGAGCCCCAAAGCGCTTTACAATACCAACCATCCACCCATTCATACACACATTCATACACCGGTAGCGGCGACTGCCATGCAAGGCGCCTTCCAGTCCTACCGGGAGCAACTCGGGGTTAAGTGTCTTGCCCAGGGACACAACGACACATGGTGTGGGGAACCGGGATTCGAACCTCCAACCTTCCGATCGGGGGACGACTGCCATTACCACTACGCCACGGCCGCCTAAGTACCAAGTTTAAGGTACAGATTAAAGTTCAGGATAAAGAAGCGGTACACTGATGGCCCTGTTGCTGAGGGATTAGAACTGTGAATGTTTGCAGTTTTGGAGATCAAAGTTTTTCTGGACACTAATTTAACAGGGAATGCAAATAAAGTTTAATGTTTTTTGTGCAAGATATTCAAGCTGGTAGGAGTTACACTGTCTATGACAATATACTGTATATATATATGTATAT